>JAVSBV010111651.1:0-21467 GCA_033117975.1 Parotocinclus spilosoma
AAGTTTCATTATAAACTGAATTCATTCAAGCCCTACGATGTTACCCAAACGTTCTGCAAGTTCTACGGCTAAAATAGGTTATAAATACGGAACACTGGAACGTAACCCCCACCATAAACGAGGGAACACTGTACTGCGTTTTAGAGTTGCCGTCGTAAAATTCCGCACAGGTGCAGACTGAAAAATTCGACTACTTAGATCAAATCCAGCTCTCTTTTTCAGATTTGACTTCTCACCCAAGGTGTTATGCTGGTTATGTGATTTATAATGAAAACACGTTGCATTAAGTTAGAGAATAAATAAAGAAGATAAATAATAATAAATAATAAACATTTAATAAATAAATTACTTAATTCTAACCATACAAAGTCATCATAGGGTATTAGCCTTTAAAAAAACTAACTTTTTAGTTGAACTTTATTCATCATAACAAATGTTGACCAATGAAAGAATAGGTTTATAAATGTTTTCTCAAATTAAAGTAATTTAAAACATAGTAAAGGCGTTATGGTAAATAAAGATATCATACGGCACCATACTCTTACTTGACTGCACTTGATCTCTGTCTGAAAGACCCCTGCTCAAATCCAGACTGGCTTTGTTTAATCCAGACTACTCTGTGTCAGTGTCACTTTTCATCACCCGCTGTTTTTCTGCCTTTTGCTTTCCAGGCCCAGATTTTACTGGACTGTGGAGAAGACAACATCTGTGTCCCTGACCTGAAACTTGCTGTGTATGGGTAAGTCTTTTAGCTCAAACAGCAGAACCCTTTTTGCCTTTACTGGGGAATGCTTAGCATTATTGAAATGTTTGTATAATAATACTACAATTCTCTGAAACTAAAAATAAGAAGCAACAATCTGTAATACTGCTGAAGAATGCGTCTGGTGAATTACACACTCAAATCTGGTTAATGGTCAAAGTGTTCCTGCTCCCCGGTGGTATTAGTGAGGAAAGCACACGATGTGAAAACAGGAAGACGAGCTGTGCTGTATGTTCCGAGATAGGCTGATGGTGCTTTTTGGGGGCAAAATATTATGTAGATGAAGGTTGGATTTGGAAAATTGAAGGCACTTTGTTCGCCAGCCCTGCGTATATTATTCAGTTCTTCTTTGCTTTGTGACAGTATTCTGTAGAACAGCCAGAATTGACTTTTTTTTCCTGGGCTTGCTGAAAAATGTGATTATTAAACTGTTATAAAATACGCATTTTATAGGTAATTAGCTCAGCTTGCATCACTGACTTTTAAAAGACAATGCCATTTAAATTTGGAAGAAGAGACAGTGGGTCTAAGGGGTGTTCCCTTGAACAAAAGCAGACTCTTAGTCCTGTCTGTAATCTTTGCCAAGCCACGTAACAACACTGCTGGCTCTGAGCATCAGGTTTGGACAATTTACCCAGATCTGCTCAAATGGCTTGGATTTGAAATAGTTTCCATGCACCGCCTTCTTCCAGAAGTTGCCATTATTTAACAAAGATTAAAATGTGTTACATGTGTTACAAGTTACTGATACTAAAGTAGTTGCCCTAAATGACGTTGATCCGCTGTGTCTTTTTGAATGTGGCTATATGAACGTTCACAGCTTACAATCCGCCTTCAAGTACAGCACCCAAATTTGAGTTTTGCTTCAGTGCTGCTTTACAAGGCCAAGGAGCAATTGGAACCTTCTGTGTGGCTCTCGTATGGAATTTCTCATTGTATTCAGCACAGTGGAGAAAAAAGCTGGGGAAAGGAAAAGGGGAAGGGGTGATGACGGAATAGAGGTGGGGACGTGGCGAGCTCAGGAGGTGGTGTTTTACAACCACAGGCTCTGCTCTGATGCATGTATGACTTTATTGCAGCATTGGAAACTACAGTAATGTAAAAAAAAAAGTAAGTATGTGCTCCTACACAGTTTAGAGCGCTTTAGTTCAGCTGATTTGCTTTAACCATTATGACTCCATTAGATTGAGGCCTGGACTCTGATCTTTTGGATACGTAAAACGCTTGTTTGTCTGCTTTAATATGCCAGACGGGTTTTGCTTTGGGTTATTGTCTTGTTCCATAACTTCAGTTCTTCCAGGCTTCAACAGTCAAACCAGTCTGACCAAGTCAGGCTTGTTCTTATCTTCACAATCCTTTGCCATAAATAGGAGTTCACTGCAAAAGTCTTATGTCTTCTGATCTTGCCCAAATCCTCACTTGCTTGGTAGTTGGTGTTTTTGGTATTTTCATACGACTATTTTGCTGAAATCACATTTAATACATTTAGTGACCAAAAGTGATTCTGAAACAGTCTTATAGGGTACAATCCACGCAAGTGTTGCAAGGACCTTTTTATCTTTGATGTGCTAAAACAGTTAGCCTTTTGGTTAATAGTCCAGTAGACTGCATGAGTATGAGTGTTTTGTAAGGATGCAGCAACCAATCGGCTAGTGATTATAATCGGTCGTTCATCAGCAATTGTCCAATCAATGTTTCATAACCGATATTTGTTCTGTTCACATTTTATTTGTACAACACACGACTGAGTCGGCAGCACAAATGCAGCCCCACAAGAAGAGCACAGTGCTTTTATTAACTAATTCAGATTTCAGTTGATGAGTGTAGCTTTAAATACAGCTCAGGCACCAAACAGGTTTGTTTATGTGACCACTGTTGTCGTGTGTTAATGAGGAGGACGTGTTCATTTTCAGCAGTGTTTAGTGTGCTACTTGAGTCAACTAAATAGTCTCACCCTATATAATGCATTACATTAGTGGTGGGGGGATTCTAAGGGTTTATTTTCTTGATGGAAGCTCTACAGTGTGTGCTGTTTGCAATGCAAGGATGGCAAAAGTAAGACGTGGAGGAGCAACTCAAAAAATGTTAATAGCAACAGCATTTAAAATGGCATTACCCTGCCGAATATGCAGAATTTTACAAAACTAACAAAGGCAAAGATGTTTAAGCTAGTGCAGAGCCAAGCACAAGCCTGCAGCCCCTGCCATCTTTCTTTAACAAGGAAGAATTTTCCATTAAAAGAAAAGTAGGGAACACATGTTTCTGTAAGCTGTAATTTTTAATTCTTAGACAGCACACTGGAATGGGCCCAATTCGGAATCAGTTGTTGTTATGTTTAGAAAATCCGAAATCTGAATCAGCCAAGACAATTGGTACATCTCTAGGATTATGTCTTATCTGTCCAAAATATGCTGTTAATAGGTTTGTTCAGGAAGATGCCAAACATAAGCCTCGTTTGTTTTGGAAACCAAGATTTTCTTGACTGCTCTTGTCTGAAAGCCATTGTTTAGTCTTTTACCAGAGTCATGAACTTAACAGGCTGGATGCTGATTCTCTTCTTATTAACTGTTTGATCATCTATTGGTCTGATCCCTTAATAATTTGGTTGGAAACCACCTCGTAGTATTACAGTCTTAATGTTTTCTTAAATATTCTCTATTTTTGAATGGGTTGCCAAGTTTAGCCTGTGAAGCAAGTGATGCTTCAATATGACATATAGACACTGAGCTGATGAAAAACACATTTGCTATCTTTCATAAAAATCTGCCACAATGGCATAATCTGTCTTGTTAGTCATCTTTTACAATGCAGCAGTAAGTTCTAGAATACAGGCCTCGATCCACTAAATGTTTCTTCTTTATGCATCTCACTGCAGAGTGATGGATTTAAAATAATAGCTGATTGTTTTGAATAAATGCACGATCATGGAAATATCCATACACATTCCTAAAAACCATTGAGCATTTGTCTTGTTTAGTAACTGCGAATCAGATGAGTATTTCACCTTGGGCTCTGATATACTTTGTATACTTTGTATGGTTCTTTAGGGACAGGAAAGAAGTATACATGGGTGATGACAATGCACTCACCCTGACTTTCAATGCTCGGAATGATGGAGGCGGTGCATATGAAGCCGAGCTCTACGTGGTGCTTCCTTCAGAGGTGGACTACAGTGGAATCGCTCGCAATAATGAGGTGACTATCTGGCACCAGCAGGTTATTCCACAGCTGTGTGCCAGGCGTATCTAATAAACCCATCATAAATCAGCCCTGTATGTACAGTACTATGCAAAAGTCTTAGGTCAACATATGGTTTGTTTTTTAACAATGGTATAATGACCATATACAATTAGTAATTATTTCTTTATTAAGACACAGACAGAAAATACTAGAAATATGTGATATGGGATTCATGGACACTCCGTAATACTATTGCCTTTTCCTGAAATGAGCAACGTTTAATGTTAAAGCTGTCTTTGTTTTTCATGGACCATCTCTCATTTCCTCAAATTTAGCATGATCCATGTGTAAACCACAGAATTGTTTTGCTTGTAATGTAACACATTTGGAGAGTAGCATCCCCATCTTCCTTGGTTAAACAATACACCCCCTCTCGTCCAATTTAGTCCTTCAGTACAAACCTCCGTCAGGTGCCCAGGCAGTCTCCCTTGTGCCTGTCCTTCAGCTGTGCTGCCCTGCACCTCTGGAACTCTCTTCCACATAAGCTTCGCTCCTCTCCCTCATTATCTGTTTTCAAATCTTATAAAGCCCTATCTTTTTTTTTTCTGTAAACTTCCCTTAGTTTCTTTTATCTTTACATTTTCCTTTTATTGTTTTTGCTTTATTTGCATTATCTTTTAAGCTTGAGCTTGGTAAAAGGGGTTATATAAGTTAATATTACAATGCTAAGCTAATCAGAGGCACAGAATCTCCAAAGGGCAGGTGGTCTGACTTAACAAGTTAAAATGTTGAAATGGGTGTTTGAATTGCTATGTATTCTGAAATATGTATTCCAACCTGTATTAATAGAGAGGGATATATCAGGAAAGGCACCCAGCATAAAACCTGTGTGTTGTGGTGACCTCCTAATGGGAGCACCTGAAAGAAGATCATTCAGTTTGTATATCTATGAAGTACAATTATTGACAGTTGTGGCTTTCTTTTGTCTATGGAAATTGATGACAATGGGATTTCAGTTGTATTTAGTCTAGCAGTAAATTCAGTAAGAATTTGTTGTTGATCCCTGGCTGTTGCTTGTCTTTCTTCAGACTCTGACTCAGCTAACCTGCAGCTACGAGACAGAGAACCAGACTCGCTACCTCAGCTGTGACCTGGGAAATCCCATGAAGTCTGGCACCAATGTATGAATTCTCTTCCAATATGGAAATATTATAAATTGCCTATTTGCTGTCTTTTTTAGAGTCACCTTCAATTGATGTTGCCGTATATGAATGAATGTTTTGTTTTGTCCTGGAAATGTCTTTTTATCATTTAACTTAACAAGCTGGTTTTATGAGACATGATTATAACAGTTTTATCATATAGGCAAGTCTACAGGAAGTCTACACATGCCCTCTGTGTGACTAAATATTCCCAACAATTAAAAAAAGTGCTGGTCGTTTTTGGCACTGCTGTCCTGTGGCTGGAAGTTCCCTGAATGTGTAGGGTGGAGAGAGCTGTGGCTTTTTATTAGCATTGTGGTAAAGAGCTATGATTAAGAAGGCTGTACAAAGTGTGTTACTGTGTAAACCCAGTACTCATTAAAAATGTATTAAAGTGTGTTGCAACCCTAAAATCAGAAGAGGTTGGTACAGTATGGAAAAATTCAGCGTTCCATACATTTACTTTGACGTTTATTTTCATTGCAGACAAACAACATGAAAGATATTGGGTTAATACTGTTTGGTTAGGGTCGTCTTTCACACGTTTATTTCAGATTTCTGAATTCTGACTGTGGTAGCTATGCCTTTATATTGTGGGCAGTATGTTGTTTTGACAAAGATAATGTCTTATTGAAAAATGTATGGATGTCCCTGGAAATATGTCATCTTGAAGGCAGCATATGTTGCTCTAAAATGTACAGAGGACACCCTTTTATTTCAGAAACAAAAGGGGAAAGGACATATCTGACTACGAGGGAACCTATCTTTTAGGCCATGTTTGGAACATGGCCACCATCTTAAAAGCTGCTATATTTGGCAAGTTTTTTCCAATGGGAAGGTGGTCATGAAGCATATCAATGAAGAACATAATTGGCCCATAAATTGTTTGACGAAATCAACTTTACAATATCACATGTGGTTATCAATACAAAGATTGTGTTTCCCGGAGAACACAGCTGTCGTATCATAGATATAGACCTCAACAACCGACACCCAGAAATATCACCAGTTTCACACAGCACAGTTGCATCCCTCATAGCCAAATTCGGAGAAATCGGGACTATGGACGACAATCCACGTTATGCAGTGGTCGGCTGAAGAACCACTACAGATGAAGAAACATCTGGCAGCCTTTGTGAAAACTTTTGACTCACGCTGTATGTACTTCTCTGCATTAACGCTGTCATCACGTAATTACCTTTGTCGAGGGCGCCGACACAGTCAAATACCGTGACTGATCTGGACTTGTTGCTGATAATTATCTAGATCCTCCTTATCTTCTTTGGTCTGGAGCACATTTTGTCCATTTTGGAATTCTGGAATACTGATACACATTTCACCCTCACATTTCAGCCTCTTGTGGAAAAGGTTAACAAAGTAACCTTTTGCACAGTGAAGATTTAAGTGGCATTTGCGAATGTACAACTCTATTATAGTACTTTACAATGTTTGCCAAAGTATTGCCCATGTGGTTCTATCAGCTACTGATACAGTGACTTGCAGTGCAGTCTGAGGAATAGAGTTCAGTTTACACACCCTTTACACACTAAAATTCCCCCAGATTTGACTCGAATTGTTTAATGATATTATGCTAATCCCTTCCAATCTTGCTTTGAGGAACACTGTTTTTAAACATTTCAATAATTGTCTCACACATTTGCTGACAAACTGAGATCCTAGATGGGATAGGGAATGGATGTATATACAATTAAATGAAGTTGACCAGATAAAACATGAAAAATCTTGGGTTCATACTGTCTGCAATGAAATAAGAGTCAAAGCAAATGTAAAACACAATCCTTATTTTTTGGCTTTATTTTACATGCAATCCCAATGTTTTCTGACTTGTGGTTGTACAGGCCTAAAAATGAGTGCTTAGCTAAATTCTAGGACTCTTATGGTTTGTTATTACTGTAGAGGCTGTGTGATCGTGTGTGGTTTGGAGGGGAAAAAAAGTGTAAAACCACATGTGTGAAGGCAGGCAGGACTTGGCATGCAGGCTGGACCTTTCCAGGTGTACTACATCTGGCAGGAAACCAGTCAGCTGATTACGATGACGTCAGGTTCTGCAGGATAAGGGTTTACGAGCTCTTGCATTTGAATTATATTCTGCCTATAGGATGCAGCGATGAGACATTCCACCGATATCAAAGCTGTGCAGATGTTTTTGCACCTGGTACTGCAATTAAGGGTACAAAAACACGACTGACTGTGTTGTTGTTTTCCATTTAGCTGTGGGCAGGCCTGCGTTTCACAGTACCAAGGCTAAAGGACTCGAACAAGGTGGTGCAGTTTGATATGCAGATTCGCAGGTATGCAAACATGCAGACACATTAGGCTTGAGACATTTGCCTTTTTTTTTCAATTGATCAATGTTTTTTATGATTAATATGGTGGGCTTTAAGGAAGTTATTGAAGTAGCTTTTCCTGTAGAGATGTTAGTCTTGCAATCTCTAGCATCTGTAGTGTTTTTTTCTTTTTTCATTCATTTATTAAAAGAATAAAAAAATAATGTTCTACATAATGAGACAACATTTTACACCATTTCTTTTGTCTGTTTCTTCCACCATCACCTCTCACTTGATTGCTAGGTTTTTTTTTAAAATACTTCTTTAATAATCAGAGTGGATTAAACTAGAAAAGGGTAAATACAATTTTACAACGTATATTGTAAGCTGTAAAATGCAACACATCATTTGAAGATTATCTTAAAATATTTGAGAATGTTTTATTTATTTTATTTTTTTGAGAATTGCATTTAAGAACATTCTTATTGAACTCCTTTGTCATTTGTCTTAATAACCATTAAGTGTTTTAAGCAAGTCTTTTTGTGGATCCTGCCCCAGGTCTGTAACAATAATTATGTAGGTCTCAGTTATGCCTGGAACCAGGGTTTCACAGTATCACAGTCCATCCACTGGCTCAGTACGTCCTGGCCATCACTTCACAATCCACACTGCTTTGACACAAAACATAAGAACGAAATTCACGTGCATTTTCAGTTTTTGGTAACCTAAGCTTTTTTATTCTTTAAAAAAACAACAACCTTTTTCTGTTTTCTTCTAACCTTGGGAAGAACATGTTGGGATCTGCTTGCCACTAACTAAAAATTGGTGGTTGTCTAAAATTATTACCAGTATTATGTGATATAGAATCCGAAATAATCTAATATTATTTAGAGCAAACATCTCTGGTGTTGTTATGAATAAGCAGAATGTGTCTTGCACTCCTTCCCTCCTCCCACCCAGCCCTACCCAACTGCATATTCACCCAAGGGGCTATAAATTTTTGATCCCAGTTTTTTTTTTTTTAGGGAAAATTATGAACATGTTTGTGGAAAACTCACACAAAAGCTTTATTCTTTTACACTCCATTCTTGACATATCTATGGTTACATATTCTCACCTGTTTACATCTGTTTATTCCCCTCTTTGTCTACAGTAAAAATGAGAACAACTCCCAGAGTGAGGTCGTCCCCTACAGGCTGGAGGTCATAGTCAAGGCTGATGTTATTTTGCAGGGGTGAGTTGAAGGAATAATATGGAACTGAGTTACTTACCCTACAGGTCATGGGTTAGTTGGGAGTCTGATCCCATGTAGATTCTGCGGTTTGAAAAGCCAAACTTCTTCTCTGTTGATCCCTGAGAAGCCTGACTAAGAGAATAAAGGTTTAATGTTTGCAAGCTGAACTCGTATTGAAAACTTTCAGTGGAATTCGTTTGGGAGAAACCCAAACATTTGAAACACTGATTCCACTAAATTAGTTGCATGTGGGATCCGCTAAATAATGACAAATGTGTGAATGGGTGCGACGTTGCATGGTGTACAAATTATCATACTCATTAGCTCTGCTTTAAAACTTCAACCTTATCTGTGTTTTCTCGTTCATTTTCGTTTTTGCTCTCTTCCTATTAGGGTGTCTCGACCAGATAAGGTCTTCTTCCCACCTCAAAACTGGAGAGCGACCAAGAATATGGCACAAGAGCAGGATGTCGGTCCTCCTGTGAAGCACATATATGAGGTAAAGAGATCGGGGAGAACTGTTGTTAATCTTTACAGCACAATTTCCTTTGTCCACAGCTGCACAGATGAGTCAGTGAAATTTTACACACTGAAGTAAGGGCAGAGGTTTCGAAAGTGACGTCATTCTGCGTCTCTAAAGGAATGTCTAGGGGGGGGCATTTACACAATTATAGCCTACTAAAAATGTAGTCGCCAAACCAAGACATGACTGGTGCTGGCGTTTGCGTTTTAAGCGTTTCAAACTTAACAAGGAATAGAAGTCTGAGTTAAGCGAAATGTGCTCGGTAAACACATGCACAAATCATGGTTTTGTCACTCGCCTTTGCTACGCTGTGTAATCTCATTTAGATATAAACAATATTCCAAATCAGCAGGGTTTCTATTTAGTCTGCATTTAACTCCGGAGTAAAACTGTATCATCAATGTTACTTCCAACTTTCTGGTAAAGTTCTGCCTACTGTGAGTGTGCTGCAGGTTCCAACAAGCTTTTTCACAGATTTCTACAAAGCTTGTCAAAAAAAATATGAGATGTCAGAATGACTCAGCTCCACTGTGGCGTTTATTTTTGGAGGTTACACATTTGTCATGGGCTGCATGGCAAACTATACTTCAGTAGACACACCTTCTTGGGATGCAATTTCTACAGAAAATACCAATTTTAGCAGTTCCACTTATCTTATAGATTCACTTTGTGGTCCATCTGTTTATCTTCATCAGTTACTCAGGACACCCACAGAACCAGCATAGATCAGGTCCTATTTGGTTAGTGGATCATTCTCAGCACTGCGGGTGACACTGATGTGGTGTGGTATGTTGATATAAGTGGATCAGACACAGCAGTGCTGCTGGAGTTGAACACTGTCCACTCACTGTGCACTCTACAACGTGGAGAAGTATGATAAATGTGTATATTAAATTTAAAAAATAACTCATCCTTTGTTGCACTGTTTTTTTTAGTCATCCTCTAATCCTTCTTCAGTGCTTACGGGATGCTGCCTACATGACCCTAATGACTGGACACTTTTGGTTTGGTGTACTGTTTTCAGTCCAGCAGTAACAGTGACGTGTTCAAAAAACTCCAGGATCTGTCTGATCCACTCATACCAGAACAACACACACCGACACACCACCAGTGTCACTGCAATGCTGAGTCCTTTGGGTGTCCTGATCATGAGATCACAGTAAAGGGGACTAACAAAAGTTTGGCATCAGATTGGCAGTGTGTAATTGTAGAACTACAAAGTTATCCTATATGGAAAGTAGAATTAATTCAATTGATAAAAGGAGTGCTATCTATTGTGATATAATAACTCTGTCAACTTCTCTTCCAAATCTCTCTTGCTAGTTGGTAAACAACGGTCCAAGTCGTATCAGTCACACAGTCTTGCAGCTGAGGTGTCCTATGAGGTTTCAGAACCAGAAGTTAATGTATCCTCTGGATGTCACCACTGATGGGCCCGTGAACTGCACCACGCACAAAATTGTCAACCCCATGAATTTTAAGGTAAGGATTTTAAAGTTCTGAGTAATGCTAACACTCATAGACAAAACCAGTGAGCTGGTAGAATGACGCACACAAAACACAAAGGAGCATATTTTCAACACACTTTCAAAGGCCGCCTCACACGCACTGCACTGTGCAAAAGTCTTAGGCCACCATTTAATATTTAGCAGTGGCATAAGGAACATAAAATGACTTAAATTTTATACTTGAATTCGTCACTCCATAATGCATCATCCAGTCTTTTTGAGCTTTATCATACATTTTCACCCTGTTCCATTTTGAACAGTGGTTTCTTGACTGCTACCCTTCCAAACAGAGCAGATTAGATTTGGCCTTGATACAAATGCCGGCTTTCAAGATGGAGATCTTGTTAGGTCAAATGATAGGCCCCCTCACACATTACTTGCTTGGGTAATCAGATATATAATTTTCCCTTTTGTTTGTGAAATAAGTGTCCTGTGTCTTTTGACTCACCTTATATTTTGTATTTGGCTGTGATCGATGTGTCTGATAGGTTTAGTAGTGCGTTCACATCCAGAATTGGGGGGATGTCTATATTAGGTCAATGGGTGGTGCAGATTTACCAATGAGCTCAGCATCTAGAGTCCCCAAATGGGTGGCAGAATTTCCGTTTAACTCACTCTCTCTTTGTCTATGTCCCTTTTGAACCAGCTTCAGCAGTCATCCACAGAGCAGCCTCCTTTACACAACCTGGAGCACCACATTGAGAAGCGGGAAACACACAAAGGAGAACTTGCTGATTTGACCAACCTGGTGAGATCATGATTTTAAACCACCTCAATGCAAAAATAGAGTGATAGAGACCAGGCAAAAAGTTTTTAGAGAATGTAGAATGGATAGGCTGAGCATTTTAATATAGTATCTAGTTTAACATTTTCAGTTATATGTTACTCTTCTTCAAATTGGTATTATGGATATAACGTAAACAACATGGGCTAATCATTAAACTTTCCATATACACTACCTAATTGTGAACCCAAGAGACTATTATGTGATGTAATGAACTGAGTCACAAATCTCTGCCTGACTGCCCAACTTTAAAGTTCTTTGTAAACAGTATTATTGATTTGATTTCACTGGTTATATGTGTGGTATAGATCGGCGGACCGGATATTTACTTCTTATTTTGTGAGCAGTATACTATGTATTATAGGTAATAGTATCTAATGTATTACATTATAATTTTATACCAACTGGTCCAATTTTCGTGTTTATGGCTTAAAAATTGACCGAACTACAGCAGTTCAAAAACAGCCCTATTTGTTGTCTATGGGACTTTTGTGCCAGAAAATCGGGGGCACCGGGTGCACGGTTCGAGATATCTCTTGGCTATGAACAAGCACACTTCTCCTTAACATCCCGGACGTTTCGGCGTTTGTCCCGTGTCGATATGTTGAACGCTCTAGGAGGAGATACTGACCGAAAATTGGTGGAATAATAAAAAAATCGGATAACAGTTGCTACAGCAACACACATCATAAAGAGCATAATTTGATAATGTAAACCATATTAAATAAAAAGGAATACAATATTTTGAAGAATATAATACAATACTCAATAATAAACCATGGGATGTAAGATAATAGTATATATAATAAAGGAATAATAAATATGAAATGGAGAATGTGAGATGGCATTATTTAGCAAGATGTCTAATATTAGTATCATTGAAAGTAGGTTGGCTAAAACAGAACCCACTGTGTGAACCATAAAGATAACTAGGTTTATTTTGAAATCTTAATCTAATAATGATAAACCTTTAATATAACTTGATACTTTTTCCCCTCCCATCAACCCCTTTCCTTTTTTTTTTTATTTATTTTTTTTTTTTTTTTTTTTTTTTTTTTTTAGCTTTCTCAGCTTAATTCTTATCTAACAGGATGGTGGTGAAATGCCTAACCTATTATTAAATGATAGGGGAATTCGTACCCTTCCTATTTTACCAAGCTCCATTCAGTACTTCTAAGGAAATCATTTATGATGTCTGGACCACAGCCAGTATCTATTTGCCTGAGGCTAGCAATCAGTCCCATTGACAGGAAATAAGCCACCATTTTCCTTCTGCTCTTCTTAAATCCTTAAATCGCTTTCAACAATGGGGGGTCGGACCACCGGCTCACCAGGGCCATTCAAACTAAATTTCATCAATTCTCATATTGCCTCCGGACGACGTTGATAAGGCCACTGTCATCTGGAGCATCTCATCAGCACTGTAATTGGATAAACTTAACATTATGTGGATGTAATAAAGAGTGGGATTGGGCAGTCTTGTAAAAAGGAAGGAGCTGAGGTGGGTCTGCAATTTAAAAACAGCAGTCAGAATTTTATATCCTGTGACTAATGCAAAGCAGCCTGTATTTTGTCCCTTTTTTGGCCCTCTTTGTATATCTCTGTAGCTGGCTCCTTGAGACAGGCAACATTTTTGTGCAAATTTTGGTTAAATTTCATGACATCTGCAGGGAAAAAAACATTTTTCCCCATTTTCTTTCCTTCCCAATCTGCATCACAGTTATTGTCAATACCTCAGTTAGTTGCCATGGGCAGCTGTCATCTGACCTTCCTTCTTTCCGACATGACCAGTGTTTGACCGGGCCAGAGACACATCCATATGCTTATTAGAAAAGTGCACCATCTGAGAGAACAAAATTAAATATGGTCCACTTGTGTTCAAGTCCTCAAGTTTTCCTTACTAGTTCTGAATCCAACTTTTGCTTGCCAGCTTTGGAATTCCACCAACTGAGCATCCAATTATCTATTGTTGGATCCCCAGCCATTGCAACATAGCAGGAATAAAAAAAGATGGTGACCTATCGACGCAAGTCTGAACCCTCTAAAAAACATATGGCAAGAGGAATGAAATTGTGATATTTACAATCAAATATATATGAAACCTTTACCCTTTTAAGATGAAAGCACCAACACCACCTCCATGGGGAAGACACACCAACTTGCCAGAATTGTGACCCACTGCTGACAATTAAAAAAAAAAAAATAATAATACCCTTTCAGAATTTCGTTTTAAACTATCCCCTAATTTTTGTGAGTAGTATGTAAGAATTCTGTACATAAGAACTCTAAACACATGTTAATACCCAGCCTACCTGTACTGGAATGGCACTTGTGTTTTCAGACCACAATTGATTGGTATTAACATTTACCATATGCCGGTTACAGACATGGTTAAATTCTTGTCATATCAAAAATCAACAAAAACCAGGGGTGCTCAAAAGTTTGCAGAAGACTGTACAGTCATGGTTTTAATTCATGCTTTTTAATAAGCTTGTTTTGCTAAAAAAAAAAAAACAGTTTTATTACTGTTTGATAACCATGCTAGGGACAACTTTTGTCGTAACCCTGATCTGTGTAAAACACAGATTTTATGAGCTTTTTCATAATGAGTGATTATAATTTGTAATAAAAAAGGAAGCAAAATGCATATATACTGCTCACAAAAATGAGGGGATATTTAATGAAATATCATTAAATATCCCCTCATTTTTGTGAGCAGTATATATGCATTTTATATATGCATTGTATTTTTGTGAGCAGTGTGGTTGGCTTTACAGCTGCAGAAACCTGGGTTTGATTACCTTGACTTACTTAAGGTCGAGTTGTGGACTAAGCATGTACTCTGACTTGCCTTGTCCTGTGGGATTCCTTATGGTGCTCTGCTTTTTAACCATTAACCAAAACATGCAGGTAGCTGTACTGGCTCCTCTTAAGTGCTCCTAGGTGTATATGTGTGATGCCAAACCCATGTTTTCTTTTTTTTACTGTTTCAGTCCTGCTCCAATGTTGAGTGCTGGACCTTGCAGTGTTATGTTGGTCTACTGGAGAAAGGAACCAGCGCCATACTGGAAGTGCGTTCGCGACTCTGGGCCGAGACATTCATGGCTGTAAGATCGGTTTGGTCATTCTTTTTTTTAAATTGTGTGTATGTTGTCTGTAGAACCTCATTTAGTTTCTTGATTTATCAGAACCTAGATTTATGTGATTACTTTAACTATACATCAGTCATAGTGATATTCTAGTGATTATATTATTTAATAAGTATTTAATACACTGCCAATTTTGCATGTTTCCCACCTATAAAGAATAGAGAGATCTGTAATTTATCATATTTGCACTTCAACTGTGAGAGACTGAAAAGAAAAACGCATCCAGAAAATCGCATTGTATAATTTAAAAAAAAAAGTTTGCAATTTATTGCTTAACATATGCATTTGATACAATAGGAAAACTGAACTTAATATTTGGTACAGAAACGTTTGTTTGTAATTACAGTGGTAAGATGTTTCCTGTAGTTCTTGATCAAGTTTGCGCACAATGCAGCAGGAATTTTTGAATACTCCTCCATAGAGATCTTCTCTAGATCTTTTAGGTTTCGAGGCTGTCACTGGGCAGCACTGAGCTTTAGCTCCATCCAACGATTTTCTACTGGGTTCACTGGCTAGGCCACTCCAGGACCTTAGTATGCTTTAAGTCATTATCATGCTGGAAGACTCGGTCATGACCCATCTTCAGTGGTTGTCAGCCAAAACACATGACCCATCCATCCTCCCTTTAAATGCAGTGCAGTCGTCCTGCCCCTTTGCAATCACCCCCAAAGTATGATGCTTCCATCCCCCATTCTTCACGGTTGGGACCATGTTTTTTTATCCTTCTTCTTTCTCCATACACGTCAAGTGGAGTTCATACCAGAAATCCCCATTTTGGTCTCAAAACATGAATTTTTCCCATGCCTCCTCTGGATCATCCAGATCCAGGCCATTGGCCAACTTCAAACAGGCCTGGACATTAGCTGGCATGAGCAGGGGGGCCGTACATTGACCCCCGTGTAGTTCTGGGCTGATTCCTGACCTCGCTCAGAATCATCCTTACCCCACATAGTGAGATGCATGGAGCGAGCCCCAGACCGAGAAAGATTGACAGTCATTGTGCGTTTCTTCCATTTTCTAATAATTGCACCAACAGTTGTTTCCTTCTCACCAAGTTGTTTTATATTGTCCTGTAGCCTTGTGTCCATCCCAGTCTTGTGCAGGTCTACAATTTTGTCGCTGGTGTTTTAAGACAGCTCTTTGGTCTTGGGCGTTGGGTTGTGGTTGATTGAGTGGGTGGACAGGTGTCTTTTATAGAGGTGACAAATTCAAATAGGAGGGCTTCTTAAAGGCAAAACCGCCAGGTTTGTGAGAGCCAGAATTCTTGTCGGTTGGTAGGTGATCAAATACATATTTTATGCAATAAAATATTTACAAAAAAAATTGTGATTTTCTTGATTAAAAAAAAAAATTTGACTGTCACAGCTGAAGTGTACCATCGGTAGTTTATCAAATACTTATTTTCCCCACTGTAGTCACAAAGTATGGAGGAAAAAAAAGGAGCCCAGTAGCATTAGTACTTATTTTATGATGTGTGTGGTTGTGTTCACGCATGTGTGCGTGTTAAATGCTCTTCTTTTTAAGTACTCCAGGCAACACAAAGCATATGTTTGGGTGCACTAAAATGCACACAATACACATGCAAGATTTTAGGTGAACACTGCCCCTTACTGGTTATTCGTGGTATTGAATGTATGTATTTAGTACAGTTGGTACAAGCGTTATAAGATTACATCTATTCAAAGTTTTTTTTAGGGTGGTGTTCCCCAGCTTGGATGACGAGCTTGGCTGATTTAAAGCACATTGTAAATGTGCATAGTAGACTGACTAAAATCAAATGGGCAGTAGCTAATCTCAAACTGCAGATACAGGCTCAGCTTATCTTTGCCAGTTTTACAAGTTACATTAGATCCCAATTTTTGGTGACGCATAATTGCTGTTACAGCCCTTAAGTTAGTAATTCGTTTTCTTCATCTCCCTACAGAAACAGTATAAGAACTTTGTTCTAGAATGTACAGCTATTTACAAGGTGGAAAAGATGCCTTATGCCATTTTACCCAAGGAGACTCTGACTGGATCTAAAAAGGTAATAGCATACATCTCTAATAAACCTGTGCATCTGTTTTTAAAACTGTGTAAAAGGTTTAACCTCCAAATATCTTGTTTCTGCAGATGGTCACGCCTGTGGTGTGGAATAAACCAGACAGTCAGTATGATGTACCCTTATGGATCATCATTTTGGCTATACTGGTGGGACTTTTGCTGCTGGCCCTGCTAATCTATATTCTATACAAAGTAAGTGAGGCATATTGGGGATAAAAATGAGCCACAAGCCAACATGACATGGTTTTGCATGCGAATTATACGTGCCCAAAGGGGATGAGGAGGAGAAGTTGCCAAGAAATACTGGGCTGGAGGTGGGGAGAGGTGTTTGGGTACACTGGTGTTAGATGCAGTGAGTTAAAATGCAGACACACCTGGGGATATGTTTGGATATGTGAGGAACCTAAAGGAAGTATGTAGGGATGGTGTTTTGATATGCGAGAACCCTAAATTAAGTATTTAGGGATGGTGTTTGGATATGTTAGGAAGCTAAATGAAGTATTAAGGAATGGTGTTTGGATACATGGAGAACCTACAGGAGGTACGAGGGGATGGTGTTTGGTATGTGGGGAACCTAAGGGAAGTATGTGAGGGTAGAGTTTGGGAATGCAGGAGTGAGTTGAGATGGTGAGAATATGTTGAAGCATGCAGTTATGGGACAAGATGGAATTGGGGCACACATAACCCAGCTAGAGTGATTGAGAGGTTGTGATAAAACTCGGCTTTTTCATGGAATGTTGGAATCCTTCATGTTGGATAAGCCTTTGAATAAATTAAAGGGGGTCATAAGACCTCCCTGTTTTTCTTTTTCTTTTTCTTTTTTTGAGTGTGATGCGGCTGGTTATATTAAGATGTTCTTTTACTTATAAATTATAAATAGAGAAAGAAAAAATCTTCACGGGAGATGTTTGGGATTTGCAGGGAGGAGTGAAAGTGTTGAGCCATGGGTGCGCACATGGGGGATGGGATGGGATGAGGGAGGGATTTAGCAATGACGGCGAGGAATTTACCTTATGTCTAAAGCTCTTTGAGGTTCGCTCTCATTAAGTTATTTCCTCTCTCCTGTTCTTGCCTTTAGCTTGGTTTCTTTAAGAGAACCCCTTATGGCACTGCCATGGAAAAGGCCCAGCTGAAACCCCAGGCTGCATCTGAGGCCTAACTCTGGCCTGGGACTGTTCAGTAAGGATAAGAGTGAGGACGAAAGACCACTGGATCTCCACTGCACTGCACTGCACTGGACGGAAAGACCATGAGGACTCGAAGCCAAATGAATGTCTTTTGAAATGTTCTTTTTGCTGCCTTGTTTTGCTGTGGGTTTGGATTGCATTCACCTGTAGTAGCATGACACTCTAGAGTTTAAGGAACGCTTAACCAAAGCGAAGGAGCAGAACCTGGTTCCGTGGAGGGGAGGCATAGCAGTGGAAACTCCTACTCATTCTGCTCAAGGACGATACATATTTTACCTGCACTCATGTATGCAACGTTCACTGTTTAGAATGGTTTTTATTTTTCTCCTTTTAAAAGAACTATTTGAACCTTTTTGGTGCTAGAAACGTCCACGTTTTGCTCACTCCCTTTAATTTAAGTTGGTTGGCATCTAGTTTTAGTGCAGCCTGTTTTTTCAGCCCAGTTTGACCCGAGGACGAGGTCACACTACACAACATCACTTCAGCCTTTCTTTTCTGCTGTGTCCTTGTAATATTCAGTTAGAAACATTTTGTGTGTGTGTGTGTTATCTTAGCAGGAAGGCTTAATGTATACAATTTCTCGTCCGCCTCTGTAAATATTCGTTGGCGCCTCAGGTGATGACGTAAAAACAGCAATGCTCAGGTCAGGTATGACGCGCTTCGGGGCTCGAGGATTGTTTTCTGAGCACAGCCGTTCCCTCCTTTATAGCGTCGCCTTATAAAGTCATCTGGGACACGACTGGATGCTAGCCTGGGAAACCTGCTCAAACGCCAGAGCTGTGCTCTGCTGATACGTAGAACAGACTTGCCGCTGCAGGGCTGGGACAGGAGTGAGCGAGGCCTCGCTTTGTACACGGAGCCTTCCTTGGTGTGTGAAGCGCAAAGACATTTGGAATGGGATTGTCTCGAAAGTGAGGGATTGTTAGACGGCAAAAGACAATCCCAGTCCAAAGTAGCAGGGGACTGAATGTTGACAGTACGTTTAGATTGTTATGTCTGTTTTGTCTGTGCGTGAGTACACGTCTGGATTTGTTGTCTGGCTTTTCCTAGTTTCTCTTTGATCCCTTTTTGAATGTTGTAGTGCTGTGCTAACGCGGAGCCTGGTGCCTGGTCTCTCAGGGACAGAAGCTGCACTCGACTGTGTTACACACTTACCAACTGTTACTTCGAAAAGGAAAGATAACTAACGTAGGGAAGGCTTCGGATCCGTACGTAAAGTGCAATACTGTTTTTCGTTTGTTTTTGCTTTTTTGCTTTTTCATTTTCAGTCAGACCTGATTATGCAGATGTGACAGATGTGTAAAAGGGTCCCACAAAATAGTCACAATTCAGGTTTGATGAGCACACGATTCCATATACCAGTCCCTCAACCTGTTGTCAGTGAGAGAAATCTAGAGCAGAGTTAACATGCTGTGATCTTTTTATGTCTTTGCTCATCCAAAGTAAGCTGTCATAACCTTGACTGCAACTTGTGTATTTAGTGGTTTTGTTTAACATGCCTCATCAAATAGTCTCAAAGACCTCTCGAAACTTAGGATTGTTCTCAATATGTTTGAGTCTTACATTTATTTATGCCTCCAGAATCTTTCTATTCTTGTGATTTCAGGAGGATGCACTGGTTATGGATCACCATTTTGTCCCTTTCCCTGTCTACTGTCCCACATCTTTTGTGTTGCTTTTAAGTTGTAAATATAATTTGGCAGGGGATTATTATTACTTTTCAGCTGAAACTCTTTTTGACAACATTACATCACCCCATATTGGGGAAAGTGGAGGGATGTTAAAGTATTGAATTATTTGTATGCTATTTTACAATTTGCATTTTAAATAAATCTTTCCATTTTTTACGAGTGAGGCTTTGTCTTGGTTCCAGTAGATCTGCTTCTGGAATGCAGGTGCATGAAAAAAGACTTTGGAATGTGGTTTGACCTATATATTATGGCTAAATTAAAGAATTAAATAAATATACATATAGTTATACACATACACACACTTATAATATGTGTATAATCCTGGACACATTTCTTTAACTTCTTGAATGAAGATCAGACCAAATCCGATGGGCAATTAATGTAGAAAATAATGTCATTCTTAAGGTTTAATAATAATATTTCTGGCAGTAGGTACAAGATGATACAAATGATAACATATTTAAATAATTTATTTAACAAATATAAAATGTACAAACATATTAAATGTGTTTATAGTAATATACAAAACTTGGAAAATGTCTTACCCTTAAACACCTTTTGCCTTGATGTTAGTAAGGGTATCCTTGAATTGTCACTTTAATACACTATCCTTATAACAGGTAATGCTATTGGTATGCAGCTGTACAAAAATGCACAGGGAGTTTAGCTGTTAAATCAGGACACTCCTAGTAAGGCATGACCGTGAAACTGATGAATGTCTGTTGAAGAGTCGTTTCCAGTCATTAACCACAAAGGTCATCATGGATTTCTCTGAAACTGAAATTGTCATCCAATATGGAGCTGTACTTAAGAAATGTGAAGCAGGCTTGAGCTTGATAGCTAACGCTCAAGGGCTCTTGAGAGCTGGGTCAGTTTCTTCTGATTGTCAATGACACTGAGGTTCTGGATGTACTTTCTTATGCTGGTGATGCTCCGTAAGGTCAAAGACTGGTCCGAATCTGCATATAGGAAGGAAATTCCATTGAATGTAAAAAATCATATAAAAAAAGAAACAAAGGAAAATGTATACATTTGCAGTCATAACTTAAAAAATTTAAATACTGTACTTATTGTATAATGTACAGTGCAGGAAACAGTAATATGAAAAATTGATTTTTGAATATACTGTTCAAAAACATGAGAGGATACTTTAAAATCAAATATCCCATAATGAAATATTCCCTAATTTTTGTGAACAAAGTTAAGATTAAAATTAATAAGATTTAAAATATATGAATTTAAGATATCTTTTAAGAATGAACACACACACACACACAGTGGAAAAATTCAGAACAATCGAAATTTTGACCTATTAGAAATTTCAACCAAATTTTGAAAAATAAATTGGCCAAAATTCAGACCAATTGAGATCATGTTATCAGACTGGTCATAATTTTCTTTTGCAGCTTTGAATTGTAGGATAGAGAAGCTTACATGCAGATAGGAGGTACGTTGATGTACGTGTTGCAGGAGTATCCAAAAACATTCTTTCTGTAAGGCCCTTCTGCGGGGATGAAGGCACTATTGAAATAAAAAAAAACAAAAGTGGAAGAAAAAAAAAACATTTTATAAAGCTTTTGACATTTTATCAACTGTAAAATGGGAATAAAAGTTGGAGAAAATATGGTCAAAAAATTCAAAAATAGTACAAAGTATTACCACACGGGGTAAAAAAATTACCAGATTGCTGGCTTCTACATTCTTTAACTATCTTCACAGTCTTGGCAATCATTCGCTGTGAATATTTGGGACAAAATGAATATATATTTACAAAAATATAAAATACAACAACAACAACAATCCCTCTCTCTCTCTCTCTCTCTCTCTCTCTCTATCTCTCTATCTATCTATATATACACACACACACACACACACACACACACACACACACACACACACACACACACACACACAC
>JAVSBV010111666.1:0-21462 GCA_033117975.1 Parotocinclus spilosoma
GGTTAATAGGACCAGCCGCTTATTCGGACCAAATCCTACAGTACTGAAACAAATCCTATTATATACACGTGTAATGTTATTCGCTTATTTGGACCAAAATTCCACTTAATCGGACCATGTGAGAAAACCGTGAGAAGCGAATTAGAAAAATAAGCCACAAGTCACCACCTAGCGATCAGCAATTTATGGGAGGATTCCTGTGCTCTCCGGAAGAATGTATACTTTTATCAAAGGTCAGGAAATCCAAAAAGTTGTTGACAAGAGCAAAACCACAACGAAACACCCAGTAGCCAGCAGCGTGGTTATTGGATGCATCTGCAGCTCCGCTTTTCGACGAATTGAAGTCAAGCGTAAACACGAGTGAGCAACATGTGCAAGGAATTCCATCAGAACGCTTTAGTCAGTGAACTGTCCATGTCTTGTCTCCCCTGCCAAAATGCCACAGCGGGACTTGACGTTAGCTGAAAAAATTGGATAAGATCAAGCAACAATTATCAAACACTAGTCAGCGTCGGTTGGTGGAAATTACCGGCTTGGCAGAGACGACAATTGTGCGTTTCAATGAACAAAGTTCGTAAGCAACAGTAGTTCTTGATTGTACGTTCACTATACGTGTAAATCGCACAATAAAGGTTTAATAAACATTTAGTATTTTACATAGCACGTCCCATCTTGTTACATAGGGCATGTTCGTTTAATCGGTCCAGCCGGTTATTAGGACCAAAACAATCGTGTCCCGATGTGGTCCGATTAACCGGAATCGACTGTATACACTTCTCACAAATATTAGGGAATATTATATTTTGAATCAATTAAATATTTCATAATGGGTATGGGAGGTTTTCTAATTAAAATATCCTCTAGGTTTTATGAACAGTATATGGATACCCCTGCCACTTTATTAGGTACACCTGCTTAATTGCTTGTTAAGCAAATATCTAACCACCCAATCACATTCCAGCGACACAGCCCATTAAGGCATGTAAACATATTCAAGAGCAACTTCTGAAGTTCAAACCTAGCATCAGGATGAGGAAGAACAGTGATTTAAGCTGCCTTGATCACGGAATGCTTGTTGGTACTAGACAGGCTGGTCTGGGTATTTAAGAAACTACAGAGAATGGTCTGAAGAATAAAATGTCCACATCGCTAAAGTTCTCTGGGCGAAAATGGCTTGTCAATACCAGAGGAGCATGTGCAGACTGGTTCAATCTTACAGAAAGGTAACAGTAACTCATAAGCCCCTGAATACAACCAAGAGACGCATAATAGCATCTCTGAACACACCACGCATCAAAACTTGAAGGAGACTGGCCACAGTAGCAAAAGACCACACCCCGGGTCACTCCTGCCACCTAAAAACTGGCAACAATTGGCACAGACTCACCAAATTTTGACAGCAGAAGATTGGTAAAGTTACTCGGTCTGGTCTCGATTGCTGCCTTGACATTCTAAAGGTAGGGTCAGAATTTGGTGCAAAACAAATATAAGAGCATTGATCCAACCCAACTTGTATCAAAGGTTCAGCCTGGTGACAGTGGTGTAATAATGGAGAGGGGGTATTTTCTTGGCACACTTATTGCCTCTTAATACCAGTTAAGGATAATTTAAACACCACAGCCTACCTGAGTATTGCTGCTGACCATGATCAGCCCTTTAGAAACACAATACAGCTTCTGATAACTACTTCTAGCTACTCAAAACTAGTTTCATGACCATAACAGTCAGTTCACTGTACTCAAATGGCCTCCACACTCACCAGATATCAATCCAATAGAACACCTTTTAGAAGTGGCAACAGGAGATTCACAGCATGGATGTGCAACTGACAAAACCTGCAGCATCTGCCTCATGTGATCATGTCAATATAAATGTAAATCTCTACGAAACGTTTACAACACGTTCTTGAATCCATGCCATGAAGTACATTGCTCTCAAAACTGGGGGGACATTTCATCATGGGCCATTTTATTTTGAAGTATCCCCTCATTTTTGTGAAAAACATATTAAGGCCAAATCGTCCAACGCGGTCTAAGAAGAGGTCTACCAATTAAAGTGTGTATACATGCCCTCCCAAACCACTTTTTAATCACTGGTTAAATGTGTTACTTGTCTAAACAAGTATGTTAGACAGAAATACATAACGTGTTTTACATGACCTAAACGGAATATAAAAGCTTATATTAAGGCGACGTTTCTGACCATAATTTGAACTCTAAACCATACGATATTCTAACGACACTGCTTACAAAAATTTGGGGTATTATTAGATAGGCCTATTTTTTGGTATGATATATATATATATATATATATATATATAGTGTTAGGTCACCAAAGCAAGCACTGGCTTACAATGTGAGCTAAGTGACTGAGCAATAGAACAAGCAGACACACAGTTTCCATTTTACTCACTACATACAGCCAGCTTTCCCCATGAACAGTGCAGCTAGCGACTCTCACAAGCTAGCATCCAGCTCACTGCTGCAGTAATGTCTGCGAATTAAGTCTCCCACTTCTCTTCAAACTCCACAGCACTCAGAGTAACGGACGACACGAAACACGCGCTGCTCCTAGAAGTGGGTACCTACTGACTTTCGCCGAATAGTGAATCTTTCGTTAGGAAGTTCGAACAAACTATCGTTTATTTACCGTTTAGATTCCCAAACTCAAACCAAACAAGAAAAAAAAACTGAAGTTAAGCCGTAACTGGAGCCCGCCTCTACGTTTCTCTTCTAGGGCGGGTCTGCTACCAAAATCTTAAATGTGATTGGCGGACCACAATTCAATCGTTTAAATAACCAGCCAATCACATGAGAGTCTACTTGTTTCAAACGGTGGAAGGGTAATGACCCTATCACCAGACTAAGCTGCAACCAGTGTTCTGACTTATTACTCAAAGCCTACTTGATTGTCAAATCTACAATATGTTCAGGACAGACACAGGCTTGAAATTACGTTTCTCTCAGACCCATGGTGCAACATTAAACATGATGTAAACATAAATAAGTATAAAAACACCGATTTGTAGGGAAATTATTGTACAGATACTTGTTATTACTAATGATATTGACACTAATGATATAGATGTGTAGTCGTAATATTCTATATATATTACTACAGTGAGTGGACACTTTCATTTCAGAAGCAAAAGGAAATTTCACTTATGTGAATACCCCAGCAAGTAATCCATGAGGTAGCCTCTTTAAGGCCATGGCCAAACTCTTAAAAGCCACCATATTGGATTAAGGGCAAGTTTTTCCAACGGGAGTGTGATAATGTAGCATCAATGAAGACGAAAGTTGTCCCAGACATTAACTGCCATCATCAGATTTCCAATATTGCCTGTGGTTCAAAAGTTACCAACATAGCTTAAAATTTGTTTGTCACATTAACGGAGGAAGTGCCAATTCTGATCTGGGAACACAGCTGTATCATAACTGCAGAGTCAACAACCGACATGTATAACATTTTACTACAGCAAATAGTCCATATATTGCTACAACAAACTATAATAGTTTTAACTACTGCCATTTCTATCACCAATTCATTGTTGCTTATTCTTGGTCATAGTTGCAGTAAATGAAGACAAGATCAACCCTACGTAGGGCACCAAGGGCTTTTTAGACACTAATAGTTACTCCTAGGTTCCCCCAATTTGACAATGCAGGTCAGCTACTACAATTACTGCTTCTAGTAATCAGGCACTACTTCAGTCTCCTAATTATACTAAACTACCAACACCATGCATGGTGTTTGCCCTTTTTGTACACGTGATGATAGGTAGGTTCAAGTTAATGCCATCAACTGCAGCATTACCACAGATAATTGGCAGCATTTTTCAAGCTAGCAGTGCATATTTAAGTACATTTGTACCTGGAACTCCTGCTGAGTGAATGTAGCAAACTGGTCCCAACAAGCAGTGCTCAGACATTAAAGTACACAATTTTTAGTCAAGTCAAATTACACTTTATTTAACAGCCCATTTGAGAATATTTGATACAATAGTCTAAAACTTTCAAATGCATTCCCTCTCCAAACTCAAACCATGACAAGTTCTTCAGTTTCAAGTCCAACATTGTTACAACCATAATATCCAGAGGCTCTAAATAAGCAAGCATAAAGAACCATAGTGGGAATAAATTACAGAAACACACCCATTATCTGGCCAATAGTTAGTGCAATCAGGGTACATGACATGGTTAGGACTTTAGGACCCCCATTGCAGTAGTTTTCATCACAGCAGGTCTTTGTCATATTGTACCAGGTCACATTTGCAGGAAAGGACTCGATGGTAGTTCTGTTACAGTCTTCAGTTGGGAGGCAACCCAGCATCCTGATGTCCAGAACAGAAGCTGAAACAAGAACTCTGTCAGTATTGTTACCATTTATGAAATCAAGTGTTAAAGTTCCTAATCACAGGCTAACCAACACACCTGCTTTGCCAAGACCAACAAAACACCGCTCCCCTTTAGTGCAGTTCACTTTAGTGGTGTGGCACAGATTCCAGAATCCAAGTTCACAGTGAAAGCATTCAAGTGGTTGGCCTACAGAAAAAACAGTTTCAAAGTTAGATCTACTTTGGTACAAGTAGGCCAAGGATTTCAGCTCAGAACTGCAGCAACTAAGGCAAGTCAAATAAGCTACCAATTCATCAACAAATTTTACATAGACAACCATTAGTTGATTGGGTAGTTCCAAAAAGGAAGGAACAATTATTTAAGTAAATAACTCACCTGAACATGAGACGGCACCCAGTAACACAACAAACAGAACCCAAATAATACCACTCATGGTTAAAGCGTGCTTAGACTAGGTACTTCCGTGCTCACCCTGCCAAACACAACCACTTCCTCCAATATTGTGGCTCCTCTGCAGGATTTATAAAAAGAGGTGTCCAAATTAAACTCAAGGATTGGTTGGGTTGAATTGGCTTGCTTGTGTACTCCCAATGGAAAACCGTCTTATTTTATCAGCCCTTCATACGAATCACCTGTGTGAATGTCACGGAGAGCACGTGAGCTACATGAAGCCAGGCTCAATGTGAGTTAGGTGTTTTTTAATTGTCATTTCAACCATATACAATTAAACGAAATAGAATGTCTCCAGGACCAATGTGATTCATAAACTTTAGACTACATAACACAACATAAGTATACAGTACAGTAGCATGTTACGCAAGAAAATTTACAATAAATACGTAGGACAATTTACTATAAATACTCAAGACCATTCATCAAAATTAACAATACATAAGGAAAAGGAAACAATGCAGGTAGCTCCCTAAGTAGTGTGAACAGTAAGGTGCCGTTGTGTGCATTTAGTAGTAAATGTAAACATTACACACTGTAAAAACTATACTCTGAATTTTAGCAGCAGTACTAATGATATCCAGTTGGTTTAACATTAGCAGATGTGTAAAAAATATAGAAGTGTGTGTGTGTGTGTGTGTTCAGTCCAGTCCCTGATGTGACCATTTGTCCATACCAGATTGTTCAGGAGTCTGATAGCTTGTGGAAAGAAACTGTTGCACAGATTGAATATGATTGGCCGGATGCTTTGGTACATTTTCCCAGACGGTGGGAGGGTAAAGAGTGTGTGCAAGGCGTGTGTGTGGTCAACCACAATTCTGTCTGCTTGGCAAATGCAGCGTGTAAATGTCTGTAATGGTGGGGTTGCGATCTCATATGGTGCAGTTCCCATACAAGGCAGTGATGTAACTGCTCAGGATGCTCTCAATTGATGTGTATAATACATGAGGATCGAAGGAGGGGGGCCCCAGTGCTCAGCAGCGTGGTGCTGGAGGTGTTACATCTGATCTGGACTGACTGAGGTTTACCAGTCTGGAAGTCCGATATATAATTGATCAGGTGCTGAGGAATGATTGTGATGATTGCTGAACTTAAGTCTATGGACAGCATCCTAACATTGACCAGGTGGGGTGGATATTGCATTGTCTGTTAAGTGGTTGGGACGGTATGCAAACTGCAGAGGATCTAATGAAGGAAACAGCAGGGTCTTGATGTGCCTCATGAGAAGCCTCTCGAAGCATTTTATGATGATGGGTGTGAGTGCAACGGGATGGTAGTCATTGAGTCAACTTAACCCCTAGGCCACCACAGTTTTATTAAGCAAGCTTTGTTCTGCATTATTCTTTGTAGTGAAAGTACAAGACATACCACACAAATCATCACAGGAACCACATTTCCCATAAAACCTCATTACGGTGTGTCTTTAGGAGTAATGGACATCTGTGAATAGTTAAAAGAAAATCAGCTACACTGCATAAAAGGTAAGGCTATCTCATAGCTATATGTTTAGACACATGTTAGTACATACATAACTTGTTAGTGCTAATTTGTACTTCATTTACCATTCATGGCAGGTTAACACCACCTTTAGTCCTAAAACACTTAATCTATGTAGTCCATCCATCCTTTATCTTTTGCTTAATCCACATGGGGTTGCGGGCCAGCTGGTGCCCACCCGGCAACTGGGCGCAAGGGCAGGAGCAACCCTTGATGGGGGGATGCCAATCCATCATAGGGCACACACACAGTCACACTAAGAGCCACTTTAAAGACATCAATTAAGCTATAATGTATGACTTTGAACTGAACTCAGGACGTTCTTGCTGTGAGGTATTGGTGCTGACCTAACATAATCAGATGGATACAGCAGTGTCCCTCTAAATCCTGTGTTCCCCAGTACAACGAGTAGTCTAGAAATGCCCCTGGCTGGACTCATACAGACACTAGTGATGTATACTGAATGCCAGATCTTGACTAATCTAATATTGATTCCCAAACAAAAATAACAATCGTTTTGATACTTCAGTCATTCGAGGTAATATACAGTATATAATCAACATCAACACAGTGGAAAGGAACTTAACTATTGAGATCTTGTCTAAATGAGACGCTGTCGGCAGGAACTACTTTTTCTACCACCTGGGTAAGTGCGTAAATGCAATGGCACACTGCTCAATCAGTCACTTACCCACTTTGACATAATGCCAAAAGATTCAAAACACCTCAGGTTAAACCACAACAATTAATATTTGGTATTTATGATGAGGTGTACAGAAGAGGAGACAGTTGTCCCTGGCAGAGTCCTTCGGTGTCCAAGTACAGAGGAAGAAAATGTGGAGCAAGAAACCTAACAGACCAAAGGAGATATGCTGTTCTTTAACAAACACTTGTGAATGAGGGAAAGTGTCAATGTAGGATCATTTTGTTGTAATATTTACATATTCTTTTTTTTTTTTCATATTAACATGTTCATGTCATGTGAAATAAGATTCAAGTTTTCATTTTTATATTATTTCATAATCAATCATTTATTTGAATGTTTTTGTTATGTCACTTTGTTCTGTTTGATATTACCAGACACATTTTGTATTTGCACAAAGTATCCTTATCGGATCGGTACCCCCCTATCCCAGCCTGAATTTTACTCAGTATCGGATCGGAAAGGTAATCCGTGGTATCGAACATCACTAAAAGAAACCGAGGGCACTAAGCTAAGATCCAAGCGTGCTTGCGAACTTGTGAATTTTGAAGCCCACTTTCTATGGGGCAACCGATGAATTCCAAACGCGCATTTGTTCAGTAGACGAGTCAGCTACATAGGCTATAAGATACCAAACTTCCCTGTAGTATATAGTGCACTATGTAGCCAATAAGTATCCGTTTGAAACACAACGTAGGGACTTGCGGGAAGGGGGCGGGTCTTTCACTACCTCTTTAGTGTTGTACTACGGAAGTAGCAGCGCTGTGTTTTATTCTGTGCACACGAGTAAAGGGGAAATGTACGAGCACTCACACTGCTTGGTGCTTCCATTTGGATCCAAACACGAACTCCGAAGCTGGTTGATGGCCCAGGATTAAAGTCGAAGCTCTTTTAATGACTGATTAAGCTGTGCAAAATGGATCAGGGGGAGTTCGAGGACATCGATTCACCTGGACAATGGCAAACTCTCTATAATGTGAGTTTATTGAGGTCTTTATTCAGTGAGATCGGTTACGCATTTAAGCAACATATCTAAGCAAACAATGTGATCTGGCTGTTGGATGAGCTGCGTTGCGCAGGCGTGCAATTCCAAGAAACGGGAACGCTCCGAGGTGTCTGGACTACATCACTTTAAAAGAAACGAACTGTTTATGAAGAGTGTTTTTAATCGATTAAAACATCCTTGCAAAATAAAAAAAATGAGCATATTGGCTCATGTAGCTGACTGTTTACCAATGAAACTGCTCACAAAATGAGGGGCCATTTCCCTAATTTTTCTGAGCAGTCTATATACTTAAAGGTGTTAAATAGCGGGGCATGCCATACAGATCTATAGCATTATAAGCAGAGGTGTTTTTTTGCTAAAGTCAAAATGACTTAAGTAAATGTTGAAGTGTGGATTATGAAGTAGAAATATAAAAGTAGGTGCTACTGTTGTACTTATAGCACTAAAATAATAGTTTCATAAAAATAGAAAAGTTTCTAAACAGGATGTCTTTTCGTTGAGGTTGAGGGGTAAAACGCCACCCACTGTTGCGTGATATCTTTAGCTAACCACAGAAAACAGACATGAGGAACCAAAATAAACAAAGTACTTTTGAATGTTTAATCGCTGCGAAATCACACATCAGTAGAAACGCCTATATCATTTAATGCAGTAAATTCTTATAATTGGCCCAAACAATAGTCGACTGCATATTAGAGGATTAAAAGTCTTTGAAACAATCCAACACACTGCTTAATGAAAAACCCGTATATACGGTGTATATGTATATTCTATGTATACGATTGTTTTGGGAAATAGAATATATTACGCTGTACATTAAAAAGTGGTTGAAAGAAAGTGATATTTTTTGGAGCACGCACCCTAGCGCCAGTTGCAACGCTTCAAATACAGTCGATTTCGGTAAATTGGACCACCGTTTATTAGGACCAACCGCTTATTCGGACCAAATCCTACCGAAAAAAAATCCTATGATATACTTAATGTTTATTACGTAATGTTATGTAATTTTATTAGCTTAATCGGACCAAAGAACGTGTACAGTATGTAATATCGGTGAAAAAAACTCTTCATCACTACCCGAAAACTCCCAAATTTCTCCCCAGCCCTCTACTGCCCCTACAGGTCTTTGCCAAACATTTTCATTTACTACAAAAAAAAAGCCACAAGTCGCTATTTAGCCACTGCCAAAGCGCGTCAAATCACACTGGATAAGTTCTTCAAATGTTGACTGGAATTTAGTAAGAACTTGTTTTTTACAGTATTATACTTCGCATACTGAGTACCTATACATTGTGTTGTAGATCGGTTCTAAACGCTTGTTTGCAATTTTATTTTTCAATAACCAAAGTTTGTAAGCAACAGTAGTTCTTGTTTGTACGTTCGCTATACGTGTAAATCGCACAATAAAGATTTAATAAACTTTTAATGTTACATAGCACGTCCCGTCTTGTAACATATGGCATGTTTGTTTTATTGAACCAGCCAGTTAATAGGACCAAAACCATCGCTTCCCAGTGTGGTCCCATTAACCGGAATCGACTGTATAAACCTATGATTAAAATTTGCACTTAATAAGGTGCCTGATAAGAATGACTTAAATTAAAAAACACTTAATAGATTAAAATAAATAAATTGATTCATAAAAGCTAGGTAAAGGTAGGAGCCTGACTGGAGATTGTAGAGAGTAAAAAAAAACAGATTTAGCTTTTGATATGTTGTATATAAATAAGTATTAAGTTTAAATATTAAATAATCAAGACTAGTACAGATAGCTAAAAATTACTAATAACTCATACATGCCTACAATGTCATTAAGTGACAAAGTACTTAGTTATTCACTGCCTCTGATAGTCTATTTAATATAAAATATTAGAAATATATATCTTTGAAATATAAAACGAGAACATTGCGGTCCAACTGTTGCTGACAGTTTGTGACCTGTGTCCTTTTATGTGCTGATTAATGTGGCATGTCAAACAGCTCTACGGCATTGTAAGTAATAGCAGGAGGATGGAGAGCAGGATCTAATTGTGAGCACCCTGTGTTACTTTATAATACTGAGCACTGCAATAACAGGAATCCCTCACGTTTCCTGTGAAATGTTCAATCATGGCTGTTCTTCCAAGAACTGGCAAGAGCTTTATGAGAACTGTGCTTGTCAGAGCTAAAACTCAAGCTCCTATTCAGCGTTTAAACATCACCATTCAAATAAAATGCACTGTAGATCTGCTGAATTAAAAAAAAAAAAGATCTGCATGTTCTGCATGGAACAACCTGTATACATTTATAAACCTGTTGATCTTAAAATGAAACAAGACAGGGACATTATCAGACCCACTTGTGACATGTGCTCCATTAAAATGTGTCCATATCCCACTAAAATCACAGTGATCAAAAAGTCAATTTTGTGCTCGATTGCTGAACAAAACATCAGGACAGATTCAGTACAGGGGCTACATTTCTCATAATGCCTCAGAATCTTTCCAAAGGCTTGAGCAGGTAATGATTTCAGTCAGAGCCAGTTTCTTGCAGTTTTTTTTTTGCATGGAGTAATGGACATTCACAAACATTACAAAGAAAGCCAGACACGCTTCAGACGAGGTCATGTAGCTCATAGATATATGTTTAGTTAATGTGGTGGTTTTCAGTCTTTGTCTGCACCGCTTCCCTTTTGCAGAGAACAGTGTATTTTCAACTTTCCGATTCATACCCATTGCGATACATCTTATTGAACAAAACGAAATGAGGTGACAAATCAACATTACAGTGGATTTTAATAAGTGTTTTTTTTATTTGCCTTGCTGTGCCTACCTAGCAATAGGTCCGTGCCACTACTAGGGGGTCCACTCCTCTTTGAGAACCACTGAGCTAATGCAATTAATGAAAATAATTTTGTACTTCATTTCATACTTTAGTGTTGAATCGCTTCATCTATTTAGTGTTTAAGAGGCTAAATTTTCATGCACAGTTGTGCCCCTGCGACTGATGGGTTACAGCTGTGCCAGTCTAAATTCTGTGTGCCCCTAGTACAAGTAGTCCTGTACTAAAATACCCCTGATTTAAAGGATTTGTGCAAAATCTGGCCACCTCAACAGATTATCCACTGTTTACTTGTAAGGAGTCAAACTATTTAATTTTGTTTCCTGCACAGAAAAAAAAACTAACACACAACTTTGCTTCTCTGTAATAATAAGACAACATTGACAGTGTGTCTCCTCTCAAGCACACCATTAACACAGCTTTTACTTTGTCCAAAAATCCCAAATATGTGATGTTACACAAGACTTAAAGATAATTAATGAATTTTCTGTTTTTACTGGCCAGGGAGGCTATTCCTCTGGTGCCTGTACCTTGCTCATGGTGGCATTTATTTGTTCTCTGTTTTAATACCTTTTCTATTCTTTAATACCTTTTCTATTACATTTCTGCTTGCTATGTAATTAGGAATGCTTTCACATGTCCCAAAGTTGTTTTTTATTTGATCAGTAACAATGTAGTGTAATGTATCCATATCAGATCAGCTGTTTCATCTAAGAGCAGTGCATGTTGCAACAGATTGTGTTTTCTGGTTAAAAACTGGTTGAGCTATGGTGACTTAATAGTTAAGGTAACCGACTGTGCATCAGGGTCAAATTGGACTTCCACCAAAATGCTACTGTGGATTCTTAAGCAAGGCCCTTAACCCTGTGTGCTGAAGGTCTGATGAATGAAGGTCTCATGGCTAAATGTAAATGTTGTTTATTGTAATTCCAGAGAAAACGTTGCTTGTGTACCCAGTTTTCCCAAATGATTACGTATGTGGGAGCACTAAAATATTCTATTATACTTTGTTTAATTTTGCCTTTTTGTCCCCACAGGAAATCCACAACCAGTCTCAAGCATGTTCCTACAAAGTGGCAAAATTCCCAGAAAACCAGAACAGGAACAGATACAGAGATGTCAACCCATGTGAGTGACTTTATACTACATTATACAGTGCTGTAAAAGTATTAGATGTATCATTGTTTTAGCAGTGGTATAATGGCGGTATTTCATTATTTCTCTGTCTCATTATTACAATAGAGTCTGAAAATACAGGAAAGTTGTGTGCAATAGTTCTATAGGTTACGATGGCAAGTATACTGCTCATAAAAATTAGGTGAAATTTTAAAATTAAATGTTCCATAATGAAATATCTCCTTTTGGGAGCAGTCTGTTTAGTGTGGCTTCCACTTGAGCAACAGCAGCATTTGGGAGCTTCATTAGACCCTTCTACAGTATGAAGACATTTAAACAGGAGTAGTTTTTGGAAGGGTAGACAGGAAATCACTTTTCCAGAAAGGGAATAAGGTGAAAAGGCTAAGATATTCTAAAAATGATGACGTGACAAATCGCAGTTTGAAATTTGTGGGTCTGGTCGTCGACAATATAATGGAGTCCTATGATTTTTTTCACAGCGAATGTAAATGTGGAACTGTTTCTTATTATTGTAAATTGAATCCAGTGAAAGAGGATGGCCATCTAACCTGATTCATTCAATAATCTTTTGTGTTATTTACTTAGCCTTTTGACTGTCACCCTAATACCGGCGAGTGTTGGCACGTGTCGGCTGCTTAACGTTCATTGCCGTCTGAGTTTCTACTCTGGGTGCCTTCTTTTTTATTTTCTGCAGTGAGCCTCGAAAACGCACCCTGTGCTGCCTAGTGTTTGTTTTTTAAATGACTTTTTGACATAATTTTGTTATGTTGAAGAATTTTAATGTGCTTCCCCCGTGAGGTATTTTTATAGTTCCACACTGCAGACAGTTTGTTTATGAATTGCCGTGTAAAGGAAAGGATGCGGGGATACAATACTGCATACAGGACCTTTGTGGGCTGCAAAGTACAGATGCTTGGTTTTTGTGTTTTTAATTTCATTTCCAGGTAAGAAGAGCAAGATATAATTTCTGTATTTTCTTCACTACTTTTGAATATCAGCTTTGGAGCACAGATATCAGCCGATGCCAATTACAAGAATCGATTCAATTAATCTGTCTATCAGTATTACAGACGGTGACCAGTTTCAAAGCCCATTTTTGCATTAAGTCTTCTTTGTATGGGATGATTTGACTTTATTGTAAAAGCAAAGCGTCTCTGAGCAATTTAAGCAAACTTTTTGCATTTTTCTATTTTGCACTGGCTACTTCTGTTTTGTCTTTCAGATGATCATAGTCGGGTAAAATTGGAAAATTTAGAAAATGACTACATTAATGCCAGTTTGATAACCATGGAGGAAGCCCAAAGAAACTACATAATGACTCAGGTAAGAGATCATTCCATAAGCCCTAGATCTACACTATTGTCCAGTAAATACCAGGTGTTCCTGATTCCACATAAGTTTAAGATAAAGACCTGTGTGTATGTGTCACACCATGCTGTAGCCTAAAGGGTTAAGCAGCAGCTGGATTCATTGTAATGTTTACATTGCTTTGCACCCCCGAACAAGCAAAATTGCATGATTTTGGAGTTAATGTATTACAGTTTTTACAAACAGAGGCTGGAAACATTACTCTGAAGTTTTGGTCCATATTAACATAACAGCATCATGCAGTTACTGCAGTTTTGTCGGCTGCACATCCATGATGTGCATTAATTTTCTGTTCCACCATATCTCAGCGGTGCTCCTTTAGCTTGAGGGACCAGAAAAGTAGAAAAAGTAGAAAAATCTTTCTAAATGGTTTTGTCTTAATTTTATTCGGAAGAAAAAAAGTTCTGAAACATGTTATTCGTCAAATAACCTCTTAAAATACAATAAAAGTAAACTGCACATTTTAGAGTGGCCATTTATTTTGGCCAGCCTAAGGTAAACCTTTGCAATAATCATGCTGTCAATCAACATCTTGATTTACTACACCTGTGAGGTGGATGGATTATCTCGGCAAAGGAGAAGTGCTCACTAACACAGATTTGGACAAATTTGTGAACGATATTTGAGAGAAAAAGTCCTTTTGTAAACTGAGTTCTTATGAGAAATGGGAGCGAAAACTTCTAAATTCAATTCAAATTGATTTATATAGTGCTTTTTACAATGGTTCATTGTTTCAAAGCAGCTTTACAATATTAAATTATCTTCGGAATCGGACTTTATTGGCCAGGTATGCTCACACATACGTGGAATTTGTCTTAAAAGGCCAATCCCAAATTAAGCAAGCCTAGGGTGACAGTGGAAAGAAAAAAAATCCCTTATAGTAGTAGGAATAAACATTGGGAGGACCAAGACAAAAGTGATGTGGTTATATTTTTGTTCAGTTTAAATTGATTTGGTCTGTTCTCCACCCCCAGAAAATCCACCCTGCTAAAACCATCATAGCTATTAATGGAGTTGTATTGTACAGGTGCTTCCTGATTTATGACGGGGATAGATTCGGACAAATCTATCATAAAGCGGTCTATACTGTCATAGCAGAGGATACTATGATAACTAATTATAAGTAAGTTACTGTTAGTGGAGACTTACCTGCACTAAGAATACAGTATTGTATATGTAAGAAATATATTAAAACAGTGAAGAGCTTCACTGGAAAAGAGCTATTGTGAGACTGAATCACTGCGTACTAAATGATGAATCGAGTTGCGGCTCAACGCATACAAATTTAAGCAACTGCAAATACCGTGCAAACGATGAAAACAGAGGCATTTTTGTGGTCAAAATGTGTCAAGAAACAAATTTGACGAGTTCTGAGGTGGTGGAGAACCGAAGTGCCACTATGTCTTTATGTAACCATGACTTATTTAGAGAGTGACAGTTTGTCTTTCTATAGCTTGATCTTGAAAGTTGAATGTTAATAACCGGGACATGTTTGGACATGCAGGGCCCGTTGACGAATACTCGTGGTCACTTTTGGTTAATGATCTGGGAGCAACGATCCAAAGCTGTCATCATGCTCAACAGAGTTATTGAAAAAGGCTCGGTAAGTGAAGGCTACTTTTAGTTAGTTTTTGCTTGTAGTCTGTTGTCTTATGCATACATAAAAGCCAGGTTATTTTGACTGCCTCTTACAACAGGAAAAGTGTGCTCAATACTGGCCTTCAGAGGAAGAGAAAAAAATGTATTTTAGTGACACAGGGTTTGTGGTGACCCTAATGTCGGAAGAGGTCAAATCCGATTACACAACAAGAGTGCTGGAGCTTCAAAATACCAAGGTAAGGGCTTTGGGCATAGTAGATAATTTCATCTCATTTCATCATAAAACACTACATATCACACTACATGTCACTCGCTTTGCAAAAAAAACAGTCAAAAATATGCATAAGAGTTCATGCATCCACTGTATCTTTTCCATGGATTGAAACCTGGGTTCAAACATCCTAGGGCAGGGGTGTCAAACTCATTTTCACAGAGGGCCACATCAGCATAAGACAGTATAAATGTAACTAAATGTAACCAAATGTAATGTAGAATAAATGCATGTACTCCTTAATGTTTAATAACTGTCAATTAATTACTTATTCAACTTTAAATATTTGCATAGATGTGAAAATATGTTTGCTTGTTGCTCTGGTAACATAACATAAATACTGTTAAGAAACTCATATTGCTACAAGGTTATGTAGTTGCGTGTCTCTGCAGCCAGTTGTGTTACCAGGTTTCCTGCGAGTTCCTTAATTTGGTCCGCGATGGTGTTTCTTGATAAACAGAGATTTTTAAATGTCTATATGTGGTCAGGACACACCTAGTCACAGACCTTCTGCATACACTGCTTTAAAAATTATGATTTCTTCAGCTACAATAAATCTAGCTTTCACAGATGCGTCGTTTTGAGCCGTAGATCCGCAGTTTGCCTTTTAATTATTGTACAATTTTTTTTCTTGAAATCTAACTTTGGCATACTTAGCTCCGTGTTTGGTATCAAAGTGTCGACGTAAATTGTACACAAAAGTCATACCTGTTTTTTTCCTTGTAAGCACAAACATGTATTCGCCTTCCCATCTCTCTTAAAACTGTCTTCGATCCGCATCAATGTTTCTTTTCCTGGATATTTTGGGATCAATATTTGTAGTGGTTTTTTTAATTCCACTTGTGGAAAAAAAAATCACATTGAAGAGGATACACTGTAATCTAGTGATAGAATGCCGTCACTTGGCGAGCCGTAAAAACGTGCAATGAACATAAACTCCATTTCCCACAATTCATGCCGATTATGTTACCCTTGAATCGATGGCATTAAGCCACTAGATTGCAGTCAATCAGATCTTTTAAGCGCTCTTATGGGCCACATCAAATGACACGGCGGGCCACATTTGGCCCACGGGCCTTGAGTTTGACACATGTCCTAGGGGATGCATGAGGCTTTGTGTGCTCTTGATGGGAACTGAATTTTTCCAAAATATTTAAAATAACATAGTCGTTGAAAAAAATGAATAGAATTATTTAAAAAGATAGTTTCACTAAAAGTAAAAAATTACAAACTGTAAAAAATTACACAAAATAAATCATTATTGTTTTTTTCTAAGGTTGTGTGTACAGGTCTAAAAAGGTCCATCTTATGATTGTTATAGCTAAATGTTGAGCTGTCTTGAAAAGAGAAAAGAAGCCAAAAAGAAAAAAAGCTTAAAACATAGGAACCCAAGAGAGAATTAAACAAAAAAGTCAATAAAAAAAAAATCTAAAGATTTGCACTGAAACACTTGTATGTGCATTGTGTGTATTTGTGGGCTGGCTGGGTGCAGTTTCATTTAGATACTTGTGTTTGGGGGTAGAGGACAAGTGTTTACAACATGCACAAACCTAACTAGCGTTCTACCTAAAAGCATACGATTCAAGTAAAAAGTGAGTGAACAAACCGCTCTAGGAGAATAAATTCAGACACCACCAGCCCTGTCATTACATTTAACTGTTAGATGTTGTTCATCTTCACATGCATGGAGGTTGTTTGGCTTTGAAAAGACAGAAGTTGCTCAAAAGATGGTGATATGCAAACTGCTGGACAGTTTGATAACAAACTTATTTCACCACCTGGAAACTAACTACTTTGCAGAATATAAAAACTATGATAAATTCAACAGGCTTAAACCAGCCAACATACCAGTGCCCTCAGGACCAGTGCTCTTGCTTACAAGAGCAAATCAACATTTGTGAATTGTGAAACATTATAATTCCCCCAAACTACACTATGTCAATGTTCAAAAACTGTAATATGTTAGCGTCCATTGCTCTGTCACTGCATTTCGTGGCTTGTCAGTGTCATTATTCTACTGTGTTTAGACAGGAGAGAGAAGAGACATCTTCCACTTTCATTACACTACATGGCCAGATTTTGGTGTGCCCGAGTCACCAGCGTCATTCCTCAACTTTTTGTTTAAAGTGCGAGAATCTGGTTCATTGGAGTCTGAGAATGGACCATCTGTGGTGCACTGCAGTGCAGGGATTGGTCGATCTGGGACATTCTCACTGGTTGACACCTGCCTGGTCCTGGTAAGGGTTATCCTTTATACCTACCTCAGTTTCATAAGATATTCAAATTGTTTAAGATGGCTTCTGTAATTAAGGAGGCATTTTAAAACCAAATATGATTTATTGTTGATTTTTGTTAATGAAAACGTGTTAAAACCTGCACAGGACTAGACTTGCTTTAGGGCTCCGTTCATGACAATCAATTATATTCCCAAACAAACTTAGCCTAACTTTAAGTATTGGAATTCTTGCATTCATCAGATGGATAAAAGGAAGGAGGTTTTATCTGTGGATGTACAGAAGGTCCTGTTGGACATGAGGGAGTATCGTATGGGCCTTATCCAGACCCCAAACCAGCTTCGTTTTTCATACATGGCCATCATGGAAGGAGCCAAGTGCATATTTGGGAACTCCACTTCAAAGGTAACATAATGCATATTGTATATTATATAATTGTAATGCATATTTGAGCCCACTGTGTAGAGCTCTGGGTTAAGATTTGGAAGGTTGAGGGTTCAAGCCCGCTATTGCCTTAGGTTTGCTGTATTACAGGGTTAGCCATGCTCTGTGAAAGATATGTGTTGAATAAGGATTTATAGCTAGGTCTTGCTTTACAGTAAGTCTTAATTATTTAAATCACAGTATATGAATGATTTACCTAGTATTTTAAAATAGCTTAACATTTACTTAATATTGCCATGTCACAATTATTTAACATCTGTACTAGTGCTGATTTTCGTTTGAAAATGGTACTGTGGTTCTGTTTCCCTGTAATTGTGTTTAGTCCTGATGAACCCATTATAAACTTGGTAACATCATTTGATCTGCTTCGGCTACGATGACTTTATAAACATTATGACTTTGACTTTATGTAATCCTCGGTAGGTTCGGTAGGGACCAAAAGTCTGAGATAACTAGTTACACTGCTTCTGTATTGTATTGTTTCTCAAGTTTAATACAATGTACTTTAAAAAACTACTTGAAGACCAAAGAAGGTCAAGGAGTCATTTGGGTCATGGACTTTCCTTTTGTGACCTAAATCCCACCAAAGATTACTTGGTGGGGCACTTGAAGACCGAGAACGCCAAGCATTATGACATTATGACTTAATGACTTTTATAAACAATGTGTGTTGCAACTATAGTGAGGACTGACAAGCTGTCAAAATATCTAAAAGAGGAGAAAATTTAATTGACAATGAAAATTCCTAGAAAAGAAGTTTAAAGCCTTAGCTATCCCATCAGAATAACAAAAAAGAAAGCTTTATTGTGAAAAGCTTAAATGAAGACCTGATAAAGGCTGGGACAAATGGGTTATTGCTTAACAACCTAGAACTTCATGGCCTGACTCCACAAAGCACATCAGTCTTGACCAAGAAGCACAAGAAGGTTTGGCTGGAATATGCCAGAAAGACTTTAGGGACGCTGTTTTATGTGGTGTCGCCTAATGTCCAGTCAGACTTTGCCCATCTGGTCTGGCAAGATTTAAACTTATTATTAAGGTTATTAACCTACATCACCCATATACAGTGATATGTTGGTTCTCGACCACCTCGGAACTCCACCCATTTCGACTAGAAAAATGTTTTTTGGTTCTAGTGTGGATGTTATTACAATGTCTACAGTTTTAATTTTCAATTAGTTATTCAAACATTTCAGTAACACTGTACATGGGAAATGGGTAAAGCCTATTTTCTATTATGCTTGTGGTAGTTATTTGGTTTTAGATTCTTTCGTTACAGCTTAACCATTGTTTTTTCAGTGATGTGCAATGAAAATGAGAAATTGTAAAATTAGTTTTATATTTCGTTATTTGAAGGTGCTCTAAGAAATTATGCAACAAGAACACACCCATATGTGAACATGAAATACATATTGTAGAATGCGTTAGAATGCATATTTAGATGCTTATTTATTTTCCTTTGTACTGCAGCATGAGGGGCAGACAGCATATGCAGAGGATTACAGGGGCTCAGCTTCGCAGGACATTGGAAAACAGACAGAAGAAGTAAATGGACTGATCAGAAAACCAGTAGAAGAAATGCATCAAAAAGACCTGGTAAATCAAGAACCGCAACATGATTCAAAACCAGAGAGGTAAGTGCCTGTGTTTACTGAGCTCAGGATTCAGGTCCTCTAGCGTATGCACAAATTTCAGCAGTACTTTACAATACTGGAATGGAAATATAGTGTAGCTTCAGGGACATGCATCCGATTTTCCCTTTTGGTTAACACTCGTGTTATCCCGATGTCTGTGTGGCTACTAATTACAAGCCAGTTTATTTGCTTTGTCTACATTTAAATTTATATTAAAATAAATTTGCATGACTGTGATGCTGTGTGAGGAAATGATTACTTGTTCAGGGTGCATTTCTCTTTTGGTCCTGACCCTGATTATAATCTGTATTATTTACTGTTGATGTTTCTGATATTATTGGCACTACTTCAGTTTTGTCTATTTATCTGCAAATAATTTCTTAGGTCTGTTTTGGGACTGCAGTAGCCTAATGGTTAAGGTACTGGACTCTGGACTGGTTAGTCCAAGGTTCAAATCCCACCTCTGCCAAGCTGCCACAGCTTAAGCAAGGTCCTTAACCCACTATTGCTTGAATTGTAAGAATGTATTTAAGTCACTCTGGATGATGGCGTCTGCTAAATGCTGTAACTGTAACTGTAAATGTAAATGTTCAGTGTTACTCACTGAGACCAGACGTTCGGTAGGGACCAAAAGTCTGAGATAACTAGTTACACTGCTTCTGTATTGTATTGTTTCTCAAGTTTAATACAATGTACTTTAAAAAACTACTTGAAGACCAAAGAAGGTCAAGGAGTCATTTGGGTCATGGACTTTCCTTTTGTGACCTAAATCCCACCAAAGATTACTTAGTGGGGCACTTGAAGACAGAGAACGCCAAGAATTCAGTAATGTCAAATTAGTAATATAGCTGACATTCTCATTTAGTGCAGATGTTCACAAAGATCCACTGTAAACTTTGTTTATTTTGTGTTTATTTATACATGAATACATTGTACAAATAGGTCATCATGGGTCATAAGAAGGTTAGTGATAACAACCAACCAAACAGCAAAGTGCGAAACCACTATAGAGTTAATGTATTTATAATAAACGATGGTGCCTGCTTTACCTGCAATTATTGCTCTTTTTATATTTTTTTGTGTGCGTGTGCGTGTGTGTGTGTGTGTGTGTGTGTGTGTGTGTGTGTGTATAGTGTATATATATATATATATAATTAATTTTTAATAATAATATATATTTAATTAAACTTACGTTATTGCTTATGGGAATAATTCTCAGTGCATGGGTTTTTAGCACTCTGGCAAGTACAATTCATGACAAGTACATCGGTACCAATGTATTGCAGTAGAAATTAATGTGACATATTAATGTGACATAAGGCCATGTCTTCTTCCTTGTTAGCCTGAGAAAACGGCATCGCGAGGACCGGATAGCTAACACAGCACAGAGGGTTCAGCAAATGAAGCAGAAGCTCAGTGAAGCAGAAAAGAAGAAGGAGAACTGGGAGTACTGGAGACCCATTCTTTTAAATGTTGGTGCTGGAACGGCTCTAGCATTGGGACTGTTCATGTGCTGGGCTTTTCTGGCTCAGTGACTGCCAAACATCATACAAACAGTTTCCATGCAACTTTGCAGCAAATCCACTTGTATATCTCTCAGTCAATATCTCCCTGAAAGTATTCTGTATTTAGGTACAACTCAGCAGCAGGAGCTATTTAGATAGGCTTTGTCAGAAGCTACAATTCATTTATGTTAGTGGACTTTACGTTCACATCTCAGGAGGTTTCAGTGATATGTAGTCAACTGTAACATGTTGGTTATGCCAACTTTGGAATAGTAATGTATAAAAAAAACTTACTGAAAAGAAAGATTTGTTGTCTGTTATTTTTTTTATCATTCTGAGACTTCTAAACTAAAACTCCTTCAGTACAGTACTTGTGTTTATGCTGAAATCTGTCATTTTTACTGTTTATACTTATCTGAACAGGAAGCAGTTGTGT
>JAVSBV010111689.1:0-21452 GCA_033117975.1 Parotocinclus spilosoma
AGCTTGTGGCATCATATTCAAAAAGACTTGAGGCTGTAGTTGCTGCCAAAGGTGGTTCTACAAAGTATTAAGCAAAGCTGTGAATACTTATGTAAATATGATTTTTTAAAAATTATTTTAATACATTTTTAAAACTCTCAAGAAAACTTTTTTCACATGGTCATAATGACGTATTTTGAGGAAAAAGATTAATTTAATACAATTTGGAATAAGGCTGTAATGTAACAAAATGTGGAAAGAGTAAAGCGCTGTGAATACTTTCCGGATGCACTGTATTTGTAATTTACTGCCAACTAACGCCCTATTAATGCCCTAAACCTGTTAACGGGTTTCCTCTAAATTTCATTGTACGCAAGAATAATGGAAATAGGGCAGCCTGGGTACTTACTGTGTGGAGTCTGCATGTCCTCCTCACATCTGTGTGGGTTTACTCCGGGTACTCTGTTTACTCTAAATTGACATTGACTGTGTGTATAGAACTAGTTCTGATATAACTTTTTGTGTAGATACAACATTGTTTGTGTCACTGAAATGGCCATTGATGCCTATCTTTAGGCGCTTTTACAAACATGTTTGATTCTTCAAACATGGCTCTTTTAATCATACTTCTGTACTAGTGCCAATGCAGGGTAAAGTGGCGGTTTTCTATTTAGCTGCGGGTCCATTGTCATTCGCAATCTGCCACAAGACCTGTCATTTCCGCTCGCCATTAGAGCCAATCCATGTCCTAAAAGTTTTGGAACTTCAGCTAAGATGCGCCAAATTATCCCGTCCTTCCTTCGTTCTTTACTATTCGATGCTCAGGCCTAGGATTTAACCACCAGCAAGTCCCTCCTTCTGCTATGTGATTGGCTGTGAGTCAGAATCATCCAGTTGATCGAGATGTGATTTTCCAATGAGAGGACGGGAAGTGAATACGGTCTACTAACTAATCCCAGCCCGGGGGAGGGGGATTGTCCAAATACGAGTTGGTTTTGGGTGGTGGGGGGGGAATAACAGTTGGCGTGTATGCCATTGGGTGGCCATCTTGGAATTGGCTTTAACGAGTAGCGACAGGCAGACATGGGTGGAATGAAGCAGTCAGTCAGCGTCTTGTTCCCGGAGCTTTAATGTAGCCGAAAGAGCTTGCTTTCGAAATGAGGAGTGTGAATAGCCGAAAAAGAATATTTTGCGGCGGTTCGAGTTATTCGGGATAGACAGGGCCGTGTTGAGTGCAGGGGTTTTCCTTATATACAACCGGACATCCGAGATGTGAACTCGACAACGATTGTTAACGTTTTATTAGAGGTCTTCGTTGCGCCTTTCAGTTATTCGTTTTTGGTTTTTTTTTAAATAACGAATGGTTTTCCACTGGCGTTGGTTTATACCATCGTCAGCTGGGGGGAACGTAGTGTGTAGCCTGGTCTTTATTCGAGCTTGAAGTTGCTCACAAGTTTATTGCTCAGCGCAGTAATGGTGTCACCTCAGACAGCATAAGGTGAGCCCAGTGCAGACATCAGTGCCTCGTTGAGCTACATTAACACGATCTGCTGCTCACACTAATAATCCAGGGTCGCACCATCAGTACGATGTCAACAAGAACAGGACTACCCTCCGTCAGCGAGCGGAAAGCTGAGAATGTGAGTACCAAGTTTATTTCTGGGTCATTTAGGTACTCGTTGTTCTCTAAGAATAAGGATAAGATCAGAATAACACCCGATTAATACTATTTGGTTACTATCCATACAACTAAACGGATGATGCACTATTGACATGTACACAGAACAGTACAAAATCAAAGAAAGGAAATGCCGAATACAATAATCAAATATTATAGGTGCCACGTAACACGTATTGTTGGGCATGTAACGGTGCATTTGTGCAGGAATAGACAATGCACAACACTAGCTTAAGATCGTGTGTTCTTGCACAGTCACTGTATAACTGTCCTGTAGACTCTTGGTGCTGACTATGCGTTTTGCCCCTGGTCTCGAGACACAGATGGGCCAAGCAGCATGAAGTTCCGCATGGGATCTGCAGCATGATGCTCAGGGCTTTGAATCCTATTCTGCATAACGAGTGCAGAATATGTTTAAATCAACATACCTTTATTTCTGCCGGATGTGTCTCGGTATATTAGATGATATAAGCAGATCTGATGCGTATTGGCATGACACTGTATGATGAAATGACATGCTGTATGAGTCACGACTATGCAGGTGAATAATTATGGCTGCAGTACCCATCACATCCAGTCTCATACCTCGGATGCCAAAAAAGAAAAAAAAAAAAACATGCGTCACGGACTGTTCCGCATTGTGTTATGCACAGGTCATTTGACAGTTACTGACTGTTCAGTCTTTGGAATCAACTAGCACTTACAATGAGTCACGCAGACCAGTTTACTGCCAACTGTTCATCTCTATATAAGACGATTAAGCTTTACCTTAATTGAATATGCTGTGCTCACTATGGTGGTCACTTGAAATACTGATGTGACTTATAGCTGTAAATTTTGCTATAAATTACAACTATTATACACTTTTGTGGGTTTTGTTAGATTTCAGCACTTGCATGGCATTACATTTGTGTCATTTAGCAGACACCCTTGTCCAGAGCAACTTACAATGTATACAGTCCAAGCACTTGTGGTTTAAGGGCCTTGATCCAGGTCCCAACAGTGACAACCTTGCAGAGATGGGTTTTGAACCCTGTACCTTCTGTTTCATAGTCCGGTACCTTAACCGCAGGGCACAGAAGTTTGATATTTAAATATTTTTTCTACCAATAGATATTTTTATTTTCTTTTTCCTCAGTGATTGCTAGGGATGTTGTATTTGTATTTTCCGGTACCTATATAAGCTTTTGATCAAAGTCCTCAAGCTTTCTCTTTGATATCTTGTTTAAAAAAAGCTAAATTAGAGTAGGCAGTAGGGGTGTGCGATATAGAATAAAACCAAAACAATATATCTCGATATTTTGGGGAATTTTTTGCTGATAATAATTAGATGATTATTTGACAGTGCATGTCCGAAGTGTAAATATTAAAAAGTTATTTGAACCCATTTCTCTTAACCATGGCTTTCGTGATGTAATTGTTGATCGCAATCTGTTGCTTTACTTTTTAAAAGCCATTGTTTGCCAAATAGTTTAGATTGAGTTTTTTGCTCTGATCCTGTGGCTGGTTTAAAGCTTACTCCCTACGTTTGTTATAACCTTCATATTCTGCGATGTATTTTGTGTTCTGCCGCAGTTTGTTCACTCATTCTAAACTTCAGTCATGCGTATTTAGGTAAAATTCTAGCTTGGTTTGTGGTGCTTATACGCTGCTTGCACTACCTGGCTGTGTGATGCAGTGAATACATTGGGTTTTTTTGGTTGTTTTTTTTTTTTTTCAAAATGAGTGACATGCTTGATAATGCCAGACTGCACATCGTTAAAACAACAATTAAGATATTATTGTAGACGATGCATAATACACACCCTTAGTAGACAGTCACATCAAGAAATGATGGGGTTTAAAGAGCATTGTGGTCTTTATGAATAATGTTTCTATATATATTTGCAATGCGCTGTTTTGGGTATTTTCAGATTAATATGTTTTTTATTATACCGCAATATACTTCTGAGTGGCTTTTATTAAGTTAGGTTCCACTACTTTTGCATCTCTGTTTCTTACTGTAATGTTAAAATATTTTTCATTATATTTATTGACTTGTCTTTTGCTGATTAAATGACAGGGGAAAAAAATCTCACCATTTTATTTCCACTGTGTTGAAATAAACTTGACATTAAGATGATTAAGCTTTACCTGTTGGTATATGCTATATCTCCCTTGGAGGCTGTAAACCTCTCCAGGCTTCACATTGAAAAATCAATGTGGATTAGAGAACATTATGACAGACAATAAATTCACAATAAATTACCATGACCATGCATTATTCTGGGTATTGTCAGATATCACAGCTATTGCAGCTGCTGCAACTAACTTGGCGATCTTTTTGGGTGTCGCATATTGAAGTCTGTGGCTATGATACGGCAGCTGCGTTCTCTGGACATCAGAATAAACAATTCAATCTTCAGTTACCTGTGACGAACAACATAAGTTTAGAACTTTCTTTGTTAACTTTCGAACCAAGATATTGAAAATCTGATTGTGGCAGTCAATTTCTGGGACAATCTGGGTCTTATTTGATATGCTACATGACCACCTTCCCATTGGAAAAACTTGCCCTTGATCCAGTATGGTGGCTTTTAAGATGGAGGCTGTGTTCAGGCCTAAAAGATGTTCCCTTCACCCATGAATTGATGGGGTATTATTTTTCTGAAATAATATAGTCGTATAGGTGTCCTGTGGCTTTGACTCTATATATGACTTTATATTGATATCAGTGATGTTATATGTACACTTTGATGACCTGTTTCATGTCAACCATTTCACAAAGTCACAGCAAAAATCACAAAACTGTAGGGAAAATCTCACATTTGTCTCCTGTTTCATAGATACGCTATGTAAAGTGTGTTAGTCTTTCATTCAGTGCCATGACACCCTAGATACACATAGACCTACATTTTATCCATAAATTAAGGACATACATATCTTGGGTCCATCTACAGTGGGGAAATAATTATTAAAGGTACTGTCGATTTTTGCTAGTTTTCATACCTGCAAAGAATGGGGAGGTCTATAAAATGTTATCTTTTATCGTTTGTACACTTTAATCTAAGAAAAATCCAGAGAATGGCTTAATTAGGGTTTTATTGTAAGAGATAAGTATTTGGTCACCTACCACTTGACTCTTACAGACCTGTTAGATTTTCTTTAAGAAGCTCTCCTATACTGCACTCATTATCTGTATTAATTGCACTGTTTAAACACATTACCTGTATAAAAGTAAACTTCTCCACCATGTCCAAGACCAAACAGCGGTATAAGGACACCAGGGACAAAATTGTAGACCTGCACAAGACTGGGATAGGCTACAGGACAATAGGCAAGTAGCTTGGTGAAGAGAGGAACAACTGTTGGTGCAATTATTAGGACATGGAAGAAACAAGTTGACTGTCAGTCTTCCTTGGTCTGGGGCTCTGCACCTCGTGGGTTAAGAATTATTCTAAGAAAGATCAGGAATCAGGCCAGAACTACATGGGAGGACCTGGCCAATGACCTGAAGCTAAGCTGGGACCACAGTCTCAAAGATGACTGCTAGTAACACACTACACTGTCATGGATTAAAATCCTGCAGGGCATTCAGGGGTCCCTGCTCACACCAGCAAATGTCCAGACTCGTTTAAAGTTCGACCAGTGACAGTCTGGATGATCCAGAGGAGGCATGGGAGAAGGTCACATGGTCAGATGACACCAAAGTAGAGCTTTTTTGGTATGAATTCCACTGGACTTGTTTGGAAGAAGAAGAAGGATGAGAACACTGTCCCAACCATGAAGCAATACTTAAGTTTTGTGTTTATGTTGTATCAAATATCAGTTATATCAATTGCAGTTATTTCATGCAATAAAATGCTAATTAATTTGTAAAAAATATTGTTTTTATTAATGAGTTAAATATGATCACATACATTAAATAGTGTTTTTAAATAGTAAAAAGAGACGACAACCACATGCCCAAAATTGCAGCCTGAGTTAAGTAACACTATACTTTCATTGTTTTTTCCTTACATTTTACGTTTCATTTCATACCATTAAAAGCAGTCAAATGTGACTATCTTCCCATTAAGGTTTATCCTAACATGTCCTTTATCATATTATGTAATATGTCCAGTTGGTGACTTGTAAGCAAAACCTCAGTTAAAGTATTGTGGTACCTATATAATGTGATTATATAGGTACTATTGTATATGGTTTGGTCATATAGTCTGTAACGTCTGCTGAATTTCAGATCCTTCTGAAACCTTCCAGACCTTAGATATACACTGCAAAAGTGTTGTCTAATTATTAGATTATATTATTAGATTAGATCGATAAAATGTAGGAAAATTTAGATTTTTTCCCTCAGTATTGTACTCTGTTAAGTGATAAAGGTAATAAGAGGTGTTGTGGGTCGGCCTTGGTGCTAATAGGCTGACTGACTGCACTTTACAGATTTTAGCACTGATATCTGCTGAATGGTATTGTCATACAAGTATCAGTGAGCCCCCACTTAAAGGCTTGGTTAATTGCTTTGGTGCAAAATGTTAATGCAGAAACGAACAGGCCTTGATCCATTTTGTGGTTTACTCCCAGTACAGTAGGTACCCATATTTTATTTAGTTATTTGCATATCATCAGTTGCCCTAATTTTGCATTTTAGTATTTGCCATTTGCGAAGCATTTTTGTCTCAAGACCCAAGCCAGGATTTAAATCTGTTTCTGTGTTCACTTCACAACAAATATGTGCCCCTTTTGAATCTTGCATTTTTTTAAAATTAGGTTGTGCTTATAACACAAGCTGACACAAGATAGTGTCTAGTTTTGTTAATACTTTAAATAGTGCACGGTCAGATTTTCTTTTCAGTATTGTTTGGAGTGTCACATGAGACTCACCGTCTCGTTAAACTATACTCCTGCACAAATAATAAAACCATTCAGACATGCTTATCATTCAGTCCAGTGCCTTTTTGTTTTATTTTATTTATTTATTTATTTATTATTCAGAAAATAGAATGTTACCTCAATTCATAACCACTTCTGTTGTCTTGCATTTTTTGTGACATGCTAAATTTAAAATAGATTCTGCAATAGTGGAACAGCTACTGTAAACATAGAAATCCACTTCACAATTATTACCACTGCTATTAAAAATTAGTGTGCAATTCAAATACGACCATACTACACTGTGCAGTTAGCAGTTAAAAAGGATTGCTCCAAACTTTGTACTAGCATGTACGATTAACATTAACATTAACATTAACATTACAAAGTGAGTGGAAATTAAAGTTGTACTGTGCTTAACGTTTATTGGAAATAAAAGGACATTGCTTTCTCCTATCTTTTCAGCTTTCCTGCATCACCACTACCACCCACTTACATAACCAACAGTCACTTTATCTCCTGCCACTGGCAATTGGCAGGTCTGGTTGAAAATTATTTCTGGCTGTTTTCTTTTAGGTAGCTCATGCTAAGTCCTTGAATGACAGGACAGATTTGTTTTGGGTGGGGTCAGCACAATTTGAAAAAGTCACACACTGTGAATAGAAACCTCCCAAATCACCATGAATTTCCACAGTGGTTGGCCTGTGAAGAAGTGTGAATGTGTTTGGGTGTAGTTTTGCCTACTTATTGCTCTTCTGAGAGAAAAGGGGTGTTTTGATTAGCGCCTTTGGTGCAGACATGGTGACAAAGGCCTTGTCCACATGAAGACGAAAATGGTATCGTTTTAGAAACAATTTCCATAAAGGTGACATATTCTAAAAAATGTGAGTCCACACGGATGCACGCAGCACCACTGAAAACGCTGTAGTATGTATACCAGGCACATTGATGGTACAGTGCCACAGAAACACACCAAAATCTTTGCATGTGGGTCTTTGTATCTATTTGTTGCTCACGGTGGTAGAAGAGGAGCAGTAGGTTTTGTTGTAGAAGCCATGATTTGCTGTAGTATAAATGCAGCACTGTACGCCGCAATGTTTATTGTTGTTTGCGAGGTGAAGCGTGTACAGGGTACAGAGAGAGGTGGAGGTACGACCACACAGTACAACAATCAATGATAGGATCAACAATTATCGTACATTGGCTGTTGAAGTGCCATTATATTTTAATGTAGGTGAAGCTACTTTTCAAGTCATGTTAAACTGTTACCCAGAGCCATTAATTAGCATAACTTTGAGTTACCCTTTTAATGCACATATAGTCAGTTAATTTACATTGAGGAGCCAAAAGTGTTAGAGCACTAGGGAAAATAGATTTTTTTTTAATATATATTTTCTGAAAGATGCTTAGTATACGATATAACATTATCAATAGTTCTGTTAGAACACATTTTTGCCTTAGTTCTGTAAAGCATTAAACTGATTTAGTCAGATTCTGCTGAGATGATTCTGTTACACAGTCTGATGCACAGTTCTATGCACGCAAAGTACAAATGACCTCTTGAATAAAATTCTAGAAATTATACACATAAATAAATACAAAAGATATTGTTTGGAATGCTGCTTAACTGCTGTGTTCAAAAGCTACTTATGTTTTATACACAACTACAGGTTTTTTTCTTGACTGCCGCTTAGAACCTACCATCGAAAATGTACTTACCGGTAATAAACTTATAGTAGATCTTCTGTCCCATGGGTCTGGATCCTGATGCAGTTTTTTTGTGCAGCCAGGAACAGAGTAGTTCTGGTGCTTAACTATAAGATTAAAAAGATAATAGATCCAAACCTACATTATGTATAAACATAAAAAGCTGTATTATGCAAACGAACATGAATATGAATGCTCACTTGATTTGTAAACAAATATGAACTAAACACAATTAATTCTTTGTAAATTGATTGAGTTTGGAGTTTGGGGTGTTTTGTGCAGATTTGGTGTGGCTATTAGGTAATTGAAATAAACTCTGTTTAGTAGTTTGACACCCACACTTTTTTTCTTTTTTCTTTCTATGTTTCTTCAGCATACATCCAGTGGTCATGGACGTGTGGAGGGGAGCTCACGGTCTGCAAGGTCAGGTGGTCGAAATCGGAATTCAGGCAGCTCAGGCTCAGAAGAGCAGCACGCCCATGTTGGGAATTACCGGCTCCTTAAAACTATTGGAAAAGGCAACTTTGCCAAGGTCAAACTGGCACGTCACATCCTTACAGGCAGAGAGGTGAGCAGTCAACTGTCAGCAGCACACTTCCTGTCCCACAGCTGACAACAGGAATTTTACAGTCGAAGTCCAAATATTTTTTCTCTTACAGGTAGCAGTAAAAATTATTGACAAGACCCAGTTGAATCCAACAAGCCTTCAAAAGGTAAGGTATGATTGTTGCTTGATTGTGTTTTAAGCTCTTATCGAATAATATAAAACCAATTAGTATTTTTAACCTGACTCTCTGAAGTATAGTACTAGCTTTGAATTAGTCTTTTGTCTTTTGATATCAATGAAGTACACTGCTCAAAAAATTGGGGTATATTATAAAATAAATGCAAAGAGGATCCCACAAGAACTGCTGGACAATTTGATCCTGTCCATGCCCTATCACGGTCCACGTGTTTTGGCAGTCTTTGGTGATCATACACCCTACTGAACAGTCATACAGACATACTTCTCTTCACTTTATGAATATGTACGTTGTACTCAACTGATTTTGCATTTCATTTGCGTAATCAAACGCAAATTTCCAAACAACTTTCTTTCAAACTTTCCATTTACTTTTTCACAACTATAAATAAACAAAAGCTCAAATAATTATGGGATGTTGATGATAATTTCAACAACATCGTGAGGTCAAAGGGTCTGAACGCTCTGCAGATTTGCATTGTACTCTTGGTCCATCAGTCTAGACTATTGATGGCAGAAGGGTGAAGATTAGAAGTGCAAGGCCAGATGGACAAATAGCTGGCACATAGGAGTGAAGTGAGACTGAAAGACAGCAGGATGGTTATTCAAGGGGAGATGCAAGCAACAGAAGGGCCACTGTTATGGTTGGTGAAAGAATCACAAGAAGCTCATGGGGGGAAAAAAAGCAACTAAAATAAAAAGTTAGCTACAGAGCCACAAAGAGAAGGAACACGTGTTAGATCTGATCCATTCATTCAGGAGCTGCATCTCTATTAATAGCTGGGCACAGGAGCGCACTGCAACTACCATTAGATTTTCCACTAAACCATTGATTAGGATTCAGTGTACTGCCTCTCTTGCCGGCTGTTACTTGGCCAGCACAAAAGCTCTGACTCACACATGGCACTTCATCATCCATGGTAAAACAAGCAAAGTAATCAACTCAGAATTTATGTTCAAATTTCTCTAATATGTTTTGGCTTATTGCTAGTATTTCATCTTACATTTTAACATTTCTTCCTCTTTTGACAGATTTTCTGCCTTTGTCCTTGGCTTAGGGCTTACTTGCTGTTTTATTACAAATTTCACAAATCTGTATTAGCATGCAGGATTTTAGTAAGCGGTTGTGTAATTAAGTGTAGGCGTGCAGACTCCAATCTTGCACTTGTCCCTCGACTGAAGTGAGTTGTCATGTTGCAGTGTTCTTTAGCCACCATTGAGGTGTTAAGATGGCGGAGCAGGGAGCAAAAGAAAGGACAAACGGAGAGAGATCTATCAATGCATTTTTGGCTTCCATCAAACAAAAGTATCAGGTCCATCATGACATCATCTTAAGTGTTACAGTTTTCTCCTATACAGGGTTGTAAAAGCACATTTGCTGCATGTTATCAATTGTTGTGAATTTAAAGATTAAAGATTGTGACTGTGTAATGACTGGTCATTAAATGTCCATTTAATGACAGAACGTCAGAACGCCATTAAATGCTGTATATCGTAGTTTTTTTTTTTGTGTTTTTTTTTGAGAATTTGTAATGTTTATACCTTATTGAGGTTTAATGGTCATTTGAAAAAACACTTATCTTAGGCCTTCTTTCCTGCTGGAAGTTTTTTATGAAGAGTCTCGACATGTAAAAGCCTGTAGAATCAGTGGCTTATATTTAGTTCATATGAGCTCATATATGTATTTTAAGAAATAATGATACATCTATAAGAGATATAATGACAGGTATACAGGAGTAGTGAAGACGTCCTTCATCGTCTATGGTTTCTTTTTTCATAAGTGTGAATAAACAATGTCCTCTCCAAACATGTCTCCTGACACTGTTTGTAATTGGAGTATGGCATTGTTAGGTTTAGTCTGTCTGAGTGACTCAGTGCCCAGCAAGTCTGTTTTTCCTCAACTCTGTGACCTATTTCATCCATTCTGTTTCATGCTGCTCTGCTCTCCTGTCTTCAATAGAAACTCTTATCGTATATTAACTTATAAATGCACATTTACAGAACTCCATTTAGAGTTTTCCGTTTATGTACTTAGTATCAATAGTATTGATGCAGAATAAGTATTAAAGGAAGTTTAAAGTAATCTGCAGGTTTGTAACCATTGAATCTCAATGGTTCTCAATCTTGAAGTTCACGTGTGTCTGCATTCACCTGTGTGTGTGTGTGTGTGTGTGTGTGTGTGTGTGTGTGTGTGTGTGTGTGTGTGTGTGTGTGTGTGTGAGTGTGAGACTTCAGGTGCTCTGGTTTCTAGAAGTCATGCGTTCGGATAATTGGTTGCTATAATGGCCCAGTATGAATGTGACTGACTACTATTTATGTAACCATGCTCCTGTCTTGAACAGCTATTGATGCTGATGCAAGTAGTAGTAATAATAATGTTGTAATAATAAAACAAATGCATAAATATGTTGCTGGTTTCAGGTCTAAATATTGGCCATTAACAAAACTAATTCGCCGACAAGATTTTGACTTATTTTGTGTACTAGATGTGCGTTGTCAGTTGGCACACACTTTCACGTCATATACTATGGCAGAGCGTTATGAGATTCACAGATTTCAATGTTTTTTCAGTGTTTCATGCAAATGGGTGTCTGATAACTCATTTATTCAGATCAGTGCATGTTGATTCTAATGGCCACTTTAGGATACTAGAAGAAGTTATAAATGATGCTGGCATTACCAGCTCACACGTAAGGAGCACTGTCATAACCAGGTTATATTTCAGTTCAAAACAGATTCTAAATGCTGATGCATATGGCAGGTTGCATTTGACTTTTTATCTACTTGTCAAAGTTAATCTTTTGTTTAATTAAAATTAGTTACTAGTGATTTAGTGTCTATTTATTTATTTATTTTTATCCAACAGCTTTTCAGGGAAGTCAGAATAATGAAGATTTTAAACCACCCGAACATTGGTAAGCTGTCTCTCTTGATATAGCACCACATTTTTTTGGTTAAAGAGTTCCTCTAATTTGCTGTTCCATGCTTGTCAGGATTTCCTGCTTTCAAATAAGATAATGAGTAGCTGGATCAGATGTATCATTAAGTCTACCCAGAGTGAATCTCTGTGTATTCCTTTTTATCAGTGTGCACTGGCTTCTTACATTTTTTTTTTTATTGAAATGCTGTTGCTATAAAAGCAAGAGCGAGCAGGATGTATCTTTGGAGTCATTTACTTACTGGGACAGCCATAATGTTGAATGTGTAGAATGGATAGCTTATCTCCCTGTTCAAAATTTGCAGGCTCTGTCACATTCCTAAAGGTTAGCTCAGCTCTTAAACAAAAGGAATCCATAGATAATGACTATTGTTACAACAGCTTGTGTTATGGGAAATGCCATTCCCAGTAAAATTGTAGTTGAACTGAACAGCTGAACTTTGTATTTTAGATATTTAAATGTGTGTATTTGCGTTTTGTTTAGGTGTTATCCAGTTGTCTCCCTTAATTCTGTTTGTTTATTTGTTTCTTTTTTCTTCCTGCAGTAAAACTGTTTGAGGTGATTGAGACTGAGAAAACACTATTCCTTGTGATGGAATATGCCAGTGGAGGCAAGCATTTTAAACATCCCTCTAAGTGTGAAAATCAGTTGCTTCTCTCTGTGTGACATTATTTAATTTGTTTGTCTGTCTTGCAGGTGAAGTGTTTGACTATCTTGTTGCACATGGCAGGATGAAGGAGAAAGAGGCCAGAGCTAAATTTAGACAGGTGCAGTGCTAATTTTTAATTTTACTGCTGTTTTTTTTTTTTTTTGCATTTACACTCTGCAACACAGATTGCAGATTTAGCTACACAGACCATAGCAGCATATTGGTGGAAACAGTTAGTGCAGTCACAGTACAGCTCCAGAGATCGCTAGTTTGAGCATGACATTGGATTCCACAGTCAAATTGGCCAGTCTGAGTGCACATGCTGTAGGGAAAATTTACTGGGCTCTAAACAGCACAGGAAGGTGCAATCATGTGCCTTCCTGTGCTGTTTAGAACCCAGTACCCTTTCCCTCCTGCTGGTGTATATGCTCGTCCTTATCAATGTTCAATAGACAAAATGAATGCTGTCCAAAATATTGTCTTTTAATTGATGAAAAATACTAAAACTGTAGTACACAAAATGGTGCTATTCAGCAATTATATTTACAGTTACATTTTTTTCTCGTCATAATGTCTTCGTTTATGTGAATCTCTTTTCTTTTTAGATTGTGTCTGCTGTGCAGTATTGTCATCAAAAACACATTGTTCACAGAGACTTAAAGGTAAAACAGCTGTGTTTTTTTTGTTTTTTTTTTATTGTTTTAGTGACCTTGCATGATTTACAGGGGGGCCCAAAGTCTGAGTGCACTAGTGAATATGTTTGTTTGGATACTTGTGGAGAAGGATACATACTGCAGCAGGATATTGAGCCTTTAAACCTCTAAATCATTGCAGCAACTATTTGAAGACCAAAAAGATCAGTGCGCTGACTGTGTTCTTTCAAAGTCACCTGATTTCAACTCCGTCAAGCATTTAAGGGGGCACTTGAAGAATGAGAAAGCCAAGCAGTTAGTGACCTCCAAATACTAAAATTCTGAAGTGATGTTTACATATTTTTCAAAGAAGAACTTTCAGTCAAATCATTATGCTTCGCTCTAATAAAAAGCACTGTATGAAAAGTAATTTCAGTAGTGGCAGCAGACATTTGGCTCCCAGTCTGCCTCTCAAGTGTCTTAAACTTACATGTTGGGAAATTAGAAAAATCTCTGATTATGCAGATTCTGTAAGTATTTTAACGTTCTATGAAGACACTGCAACTGAGAAAGCACAACATCTTGTTGAGAGCCCACTAATCTCTGATGGTCACGCTAAGTTGCTTTGTTCGCTCCAGAGCTTCATGAATAATCCATGAAGACAGATAGAGGGCTGGAGTGCATGTTTGCCTCAACATGAGTGGAGAAAAGCTATTACTATTATTATCCTAAGCCCGACCACTCCCGCCGAAACTCTGACTCCATGACACCCCCACCCGGCTATTTTGTTGCAGCTTCCCTCAAAAGCCTTTTCTCAGTTTAAGATTCTTTGGTTTTTTTGGTTTGTGAGATTTGCATAATAACAATTTTAATCAATGATTTTGTAGGAACCAGTATAATATTTACTTTCTTTCTTCATGTTGTGATACACTGCTGTATGAACACCTGCTGGGTGTTAATTATATTTATTGGAAATGACTTTAAACAAGTGATTTATTTCATACCTTTAAATGTTTTTTAAATTAATAATATGCTCCAATCGTACATTTTGCTGAGTATTTACTGTTGCTCTCTCCTGGGCTTTTGTAGGCTGAGAACTTACTTCTGGATGCTGATATGAACATAAAAATAGCAGATTTTGGCTTCAGTAATGAATTCACCATGGGGAATAAATTAGATACATTCTGCGGCAGTCCTCCATATGCTGCTCCTGAGCTTTTTCAGGGCAAGAAGTATGACGGGCCAGAGGTGGACGTATGGAGCCTGGGGGTCATCCTTTACACATTAGTTAGTGGATCGCTGCCCTTTGATGGCCAAAACCTTAAGGTCTGAGCTTCTATTCATGTTTGTAGTAGAATTGTGCGAAATCACACAGTTTGGAATACTGATGGTAATTGCCCCTTTGTGCAAGTGATCATATTGTGTCTTTTTCAGGAGCTACGTGAGCGTGTATTGAGAGGTAAATACAGAATTCCCTTCTACATGTCTACTGACTGTGAAAATCTTCTCAAACGTTTCCTGGTGCTGAACCCTGCCAAGAGGGGTACTTTAGAGGTTGGTCTTTTGTAATTTTGCCTCATTTCGTTTACATACTCATTCCTTTAGAGAACCCTTATATGCTGCTGCCTGTGCTCTAGGCTAATATTTAAATGTACTATGCTCCCGTTTCTGTGGTACAATAAATAATTTGCTGTCAGTGTGCAGTATGTACTAGTGGCCTCAGGATTGTTAAGACACTTAAAAGGGTATAAACTGTGGTTGTTGGGCTGTGGTGGTCTAGTGGTTAAGTCACTGTACTCTAGACCAGAAGGTCCAGGGTTCAAATCCCACATCTGCCACGGTTGGGTCCCTGAGCAAGGCCCTTAACCCACAATTGCTTGGATTGTAAGACTGTATAAGTTGTAAGTCGGATAAGGGCGTCTGCTAAATGCTGGAAATGTAAATGTAATTTTGGCTTTAAACATTAAGGCTTCTGCACATTCATGTGAGCTATGCTCTCCAGCATTAAATTGACATTCATTTCTAAAGATTGATGGTATGAGTTGCCACCTTACCAGCTACAATTATTGATGGAAGAGTTTGTGGAAGATGACCAAAGCATGTCATAGTTTAGCTGATGGTCAGAAAAAGAGAGCTGATTTCATCCTGTCCAATGGACAGCTGGCTTTGTTCTTCATCTTGACTACATTTCCCACCCACCTGCACACAGGTCAAAACTAACATGCCAGCCAATTCCCATCTGCTGATCACTGCTGATACGAAATAGCTTATTGATTCTAAATTTCTTGTACAGACAGTAGGTATTGGAAAACGTTATCTGATGGGGAAGGTAGATGTTTGAGTGTTAGCGGCACCTGGATTCAAGCAGTACTATTTTGGAAGTCTTTTAAACATCATGGGCTACTAAAGCATTTATGGATTTTCAGTGCTTGTATAAGAGTTTGAGTCATGCACATTTGCACATGGGTTTAGTAATCTGCTTTTGGTAATTAAGATTTCTATTTTTTCTTTATTCAAATAATATGAATTAAACTTCCTGTGCACCAAAAAAAATACATCCCAAAACACAGCTATTGGCATTGAGTTTCTCTCCACTTCTTCTCATAATTTTCCAGTAGAATAAAGAACATCATTTTGAGGTCAGGCACAGATGTAAGGGCAATAATCCCTGTCTCTCAGTTGCTGTTCCAGTTAATCTCAGAGGAGTATGATAAAGTCAATGCTTAGAGCAAGTCTGCCAAGTTCTCCATCAAAGTTGGCAAACCATTCTGTGATGAGGCAAAGGTGTTGCCCATCACCACTGTATGTGTGTGTGAGTGAAGGGGTGCTTATGTGCTCAGATTTACTAGCTGTCTCTTGGATAGTAGGTTTGTTAAAGGCAGGCAGCAGAGACTAAGCTTACCCATAAGGTGTGTCGTAGGGCTTACAGCCAGCTCATGGGAGGAGGATGTCAGGGTTAACATCAGGTAATAAGTGTATGAGAAATGGATGTGTGCACTAAATATGTGATACCGGCTCTTTTATTTGTATTATGAGAAAATTGTACACATGTAAATGTTTGTTGGTAGTTTTGGTAAGAAAGCGCAACCTATTGGTGTCTGATCCTCTGGAGTCCTGCTATTTTCCCCTCATTAATGTTTTTTTTTACCTGGCGACTTAGTTTCTCCTTTATGGTTGGTCGGCGAAGCATCGTCACACATTCCAAGATAACACTTCTCCGGTCTGAAGAAGCTTGATCAGGAATGATCTTTTTGGAAGGGTATCAGCCAAGAAACAGGAATAGAAGAAAATATTTAAATATACGAAAGGTCACAGTGATTGGAAATAAGATCTGCATAAAAGAGTATTATGGATTGACAGCCAAGGTTGACATTTTTAGATTTATTCATTTACAATGTTTTTATATGCCATTTATACCACTGCTAAAACAACAAATCTGATGGAGACAGAATTCTGGACAGTTATGCTTGCTCACTAACAAACATATTTTGCATGCCAAACTTGCTCAATAAAACACAAAACAAGTCAGGGATTTCCCCAAAAAGAAACTAAAATACGGTTATCTGAATATTCATTATCTGAGTCTTTTTACAAAAAGAAAGTACTGTGAGTAATGTATGAGTGGAAGCATTTAGCAAACACCTTTATCTAGAGCGTCATATAACTGATATAATCTTACAAGGTGCATTCCAGGTTTGCCCAAGGTGACAACAGTGAGACAAAAGTTTGGGGATTTGAGCATTTTACCTTGTGGACATTTGCCCAGTTCCTCAACCCATGTGCCACCACACCCCAAAATTCAATGACTACTTTATAAAAAGTTTGCAGCCGTTAATACAATCAACAGCAACATTTCTTTATGCAAATGAAATTTACAGAAATGGATTCCAAGTCTGTTTATAGAATTTAGGAACATGTTCGTCTGACTGTGTTCCTCAGCTTTGGAGATGCAATGTATTGCTGGGGTGGAGTGAAAGGCTGAGTCACCCCTCTCGAGGAGTCTCTCTCCATCACCCTGACAAGCCCTCAGTTTGCTTTATCTCTAATGCTAGCTCTTTTGCTTCAGTGAGGTGCATAAGTACAGCAGATGTAAAGCTTGGGTGCCAACCCCTGCTGAGGGCTATCATCCAGCACAGTGTAGTAATCTTCCTGCTTGAACACACCTAAAATGTTAACATTGTGATTTTTTTTGTAATTGTACAGGAAAAAAACATGTATAGCAAAATGTTATGGCATCACATCATCAAATCATGGGATTGTGGAGTCGATGCTATTATAACATCCATGCTTTTATGGATGTATTTTTATATATTTTGGCACAGGATCTTGGATATTTATTACTTTTCTGACTATAAGAAGCATTAATGAGTTCAGTTATGTGATATGGCCTGCTTGTGATTTATTCCCCAAGTGTTGGATGCATTGGAGGTTAGGCATCTTCATATCAGCCAAGTTCTTCCGTAACAACTCAGAGAACTTGTTTTGTTCATGGAGTAGTTTGGGTAAATAAAGATTTGTCCCAAAAATGCTGACCTAATATTGGAAGCAACAATTCTCCACTGTGCCTTTATATGCTGTAGTGCTTGGTTCCCTGTACTGAATGGGTTTAGCCTAAACTGTTAGGGGAGGGCAAAGAAAAAAACATCCCATTAAACTTTAGGCAATTAACATTCATTCTCCTGGCATCTGTCAAACCATGTTCATCCATTAGACTGCTCTATGGTAAAGCCTGATTCAACCTTTCTGTAGGATATCTTTCCTGTGCTCTATAGTCCAAGGATGGTGTGCTCTATCACACCCTAACTTGGAAAAAGCTCTAATGTATCTTAATGTTGTGATGCTTACAAATTAGACAATATCTGAATTTCCTTGTGCGGACTTTTGAAGTCAACCTTCAACCTTCAGTAGGTGAAGCCACCTACTATTACAGGTATGCACCATTTAATGATCATTTGACCAACATCTGCATGTTTTATCGGCCAGTCTTAACAATTATAATAAATTAAAAGCCTTTTAAACTCTAAGTTGCTCAAAATTTAAATAAAACCCTATAAGAAGTAATGTAAATTGGATTCATCCATATTTGTATGTAATTACAAGACTATTTATCCTAACCCCTAACCACAGCACCACTGTGCAGGCTGCAAAAACACTCAAATCCTTTCAGCTACAAATTGAACCCAAAAGGCTGTAAAATCGGTATTTATTACAAGTAAACAGCATTTTTAGAAGTGAATGTGTAATTATTGGAATTGCAGTGCTGATTCCATAGCATAGATTCCATTCCACTATTACCTGTGCAATGCATTTTTGTGGGCGGGTTTTGAAGGGAGGAAATGGGAAAATGAACACTGTTCTGAGAGAGAGAGGTAGAACACATGGCTTCACTGTTAATATCTTTGAAGTGAAATATACCTAACAAAAAGATAAATGCAAGAATTGTATTTGCTCCCATTCCTCATGAACTGAATTCAAAGAACTAAGACTTTATATACATACGGTCTTTTTCTCTTCAATATTTTTCACAAATTTGTCTAATCTGTGTTAGTGAGCACTTGTTCTTTTCCGGGAATCCATCCACCAACCACAGGGGTGGTATATCAAGATTTTGAGTCCACTATAAAGTTAGCAGTTTTTTACTGTATTGGGGGCTTTAAGGGGGTCAAAATAAATATTCTATTGAGTCAATGTTTTTGTTCAGTATAACTTGAACTTTTCATAATTGAGTTTTGACTCAAATGCAAGTGTCCCACAACCTATGTATTCTCTCTAAGCTATAACTGTATAAACTTTTTCACATTCATAGGCCGTTTGTCCCTCTTGTATTCAGCATTAATTTACCTTTCCACATCAGATAACTTACATTAACATATTGCTTGCATTTAGTTTTCTTGTGAAACTTCTCTTTAAATTGACATTACAGTAGCATAAAAAGACTGTGTACTCTGCAACATAATGCAAGTGTTAATCTTTGCATTCCTTTTGTCTTTTAAACACTGAGTTTCATGCCTCAGAACATGTGGCATCCAATGAACAAATGATAGTCAACAAGACAACTATTCTCATTTGTTGTGTGAAGATAGGTTTGTTTATTGGATTGACTCAGGTTCAGTGTTTTTTTAAGAGCAAGTCCATACTGATTCACCAGGCAGGACTTCTCAGTTCATGTCTGTTTTTTGGGTGCTGGCTCCCCACTGATTGAATCCAGTCTTGGGTTGAGTTCTGTCTGTGTGTCTGATGGCAGAGTTCCCATCAGTAGCATGCTGAGTCATGGTCAAAGTCAGAACTTCCAAGTTTGAATTGCTCTGGGTCTGAGGAGCTGGGCCTGTAGTAGTGCAAACAGACCAGGGGTGCCCTGCATGACACCACCATTCAACTGCCAATGTTTGTTTTTAGAGATTGCAAGTCTGTTGCTTTTGTGCACGGCCTCACTAAAATAGTCTAGCATCCTAGTGAGGTTAACATACTTAATTATCCAGCAGCACAAACACAAAGCATGAACTAACCCTAGGCATTCAAGGCTTGCCAATCCATCGTAGGGCACATGTGCTCAGCATTATACACACTGCACAGTTAGACACTTTAAAGACACCAGTTGTACTAACTAACTGTATTTGGAATTGGTAAAATTGGAGAGCCCCACAGAAAACCCAGACAGCCATGATGAGAATATGCAAACTGCACACAGGTGGAGTCCAGGCTAAATTTTAAAGGATTAAAATTTTTGCTGGTCAATTCAGCTAAGCATTTGCAGGTTAAGGGTCCTTATGTGCCAAAGAGTGGCAGTTTGGTGGAATTGGGACTAACATATGTTTCGTTGATAGTGCAGATCCACCGCTGTTCAGGACTTTTGGCTACATAGTGAACCAATACACATGGTGCATATTGAATGTGCTTTGTCATCGATAAATGCTTTAGTGTTAAAATAGGCTTACCAGTAGATTAATCAAGTAGTGGAACATGTAAAAATATTGATACACTGATAAATAATTGAAGAAAATTGTTACTGTTACTTGATTCATAGGTAATGATCAGCCAGAATAGAGAACAACTAAATCATGTTATCACAGTTTTGTTTTGATATGCTCCACAAAAGCATTAACGGAAGATTGACCCTCAAAAGTTTGGCTCCACTTTGCGAGAAATGGCTAAATGCAATATCGAGGTTGGCCAAACATGACATGATAATGTGCTTCAGCAGTGTGCCATGTTTGACTGCCTGCTCTCTCCCACCTCAAATGCTGCCATAGCTTCATGTAAACAAAGCCAAATGTAGTTGAATGTCCTAATACAATAATCTAAAAAAAAAAAACAAGGAAAGGACAGTAATATTTCCATTTTCCATTTAAAACTACTGTAAGTAAAATGTGTAACTTGGAAATGATTGCTTTCCCTTTGGAAAGTTTCTTTGCTTTTAGAGATTACTTATCAGGTAGTAACTGAGACAACTTGGGTGTTCCCTAGATCACTGCTTTAGTCCATTAAGCTTTTTACTTATAAAAAGTGTAAATGGGAAGAAAAATATGTAACAATGATGTGAAAATGACACCAATGAGACTATATATAAGACTAATGTGTGTATATCATATCTCTCATTGGTCTTATTCATCCTCACAATGTTTCTTTCTTTTTCCCCCCCAATATCCTCTTTGATTATAGGCAGTTGTCCACTGGTCGATGCAAGAACCTTAGCCAATGTGAGAAAGGTCTTTAGCTGATTAGGAGTTGCCCTTGGTTATTTCATGGTTAATCCGACCATTTATAAAAAATACAAAATAATAAAAAAAAAACTTTGAGGACACTGTGAATTCCCAAATTGTTTATCATGTTACTTCAGACTTGCAGACATTATTCATCTCTTATTTTGACAATGGAATATGTATAAACATTAGTTTCTTGCCAACTATAAATGTGTATAACTATAAATGTAACCGATGCATTGGTATACAGTGCATCCGGAAAGTATTCACAGCGCTTCACTTTTTCCACATTTTGTTACGTTACAGCCATATCCCAAATTGTATTAAAGTAATCTCTTTCCACAAAATTCTACACAAAATACCCCATTATGACCATGTGAAAAAAGTTTTTTGAGAGCTCTGAAAATTTATTAAAAATAATAAAACTAAGAAATCACATTTATGTAAGTATTCACAGCCTTTGTCATGAAGCTTAAAATTTAGCTCAGGTGCATCCTATTTCCACTGATCATCCTTGAGATGTTTCTACAGATTAAATGGAGTCCACCTGTGGTAAATCCAGTTGATTGGACATG
>JAVSBV010111696.1:0-21451 GCA_033117975.1 Parotocinclus spilosoma
ATTTTTTTTTTTCATATATCATGCAGTCTTGTGAAAATACCATTATATTTACATTACAGTATCCTAAAAAAGACTATGGTAACGTCTGATCAACATCCATTTCGGTCAATTCTGTGTTTCACACAGCGTAATGCATTTGTTACATGGCGCCTGGTTACCTAAAGTATTTCTATGATAGCATAAACAAAAATCAGAAACACCAGATCCTGCTTTAACAAAACGTCAAACAAGCCAAACGGCATTCTGGCTGCACCTCTGTCCTCCACTTCCCTTCCATTGAAAAGTTCAGCTTTAAAGTAAAATGCTGGAATAAACAAGCTGTGGTTGAGCAGAATACACCTTACTCCTTCTTTTTAAGCACATGCTCTTACAGCAACAAACATTTTGTAGGAAGTAAACCCCAGGAGAAACGCACAAGTGCGCACACACACACACGGTAGCACACAAAAGGAACAGAGTAAGTTCCCAAGTCACAAATTGCAACCCTTTGTCAACCTACTTTTTTTTCCCCAGACCTGTGGGAAATGCTACTACATGTTTTTCTAAGATTTAGCTTTTCACTCACGGCAGATGGTTATGATTGGTTATATGCTTTGTAATGAACAACAAATTAAACATTTTCAATATAGAAAAAAATCACTAGTGGTTACAGTGCTTTTGCTTCCCACTATATGTATCATAATTCATTTAAAAGCAATTTTAACTGTGGCAGCAGAATGTAATCGGTTAAAGCCACGTGGGTTTTAGCTGATTAGGTGCTTCTAGGTGCCTTAACTGGAAAACTGCAGCCAAGGAAGTAATAAATAATGCAGGCTATTCTTGAATGTGTCTTAAGCAACAGTAATACCAGAAATGTCTAATTGCAACTCTTCTACAAAATCAAGTTGGGACTTGGAGAATTGCTTGGCATTTGCTACAGATTTAGAAATGATGTATTCGATCAGGTGTAGCAAACTTAAAATTCAACAATTAACTTTTTCAAAAGCTTTATTAACAAACTTTTTACATCTATTTATTAAGTTTTGTAAGACTGGAAATCTATTTAAAGTTAAGCAAAGCAGACACATTTCTACATAAAATGTAACTGATTACAATGTTAGATCACAAGGATAAGTTTATTGGGGAAATCTGTACAATTGACAGGAGGCTGTAGTACCCTGTTAGGCTGCTTCTAGCCTGGATATATAATGATATTTGGTTGGGCAGTTTTCAGTTTCTGCATGGTATTCTGTCACACATTTGCCTACAGATGTTGCAGCTGGGTCTGTAGATCCTGCCCGCTTATGGGTTGCCGAAGCTGTTGCCCCAGATGGTCTCATAAATGCACACAGTGTTCCATATATTTACTTTTATTTCATTGAAGACCTGGTGAATCTAAGATTTTTTTTCAGGCCTGCCACACCAAAATACCACAACGATCACGTGGTTTTTTTTTCATAAATGCTCAACAGCCAATAAATCTGGCAACCGGGCCGGCCAAGAACGTTTTGAAATCTGGCAGAAACATTCCTGGAAAACCCTTGCTGTTTGAGCAAAGGTGAGTAAAATCCTACTGAAAAAAGCAGTTGGAAGCCCTGCTATGAGAGCCAACACGTTGCTGCAGGATGTCTTGCACATATTGTTGATTTGTTAATGTCCCTCGTATCACTACTAGGGGTGACTGACTGTTGTATGCAATGGCTCCCCAGATTATCACACCAGCAGATGGGGAAGCATTTCCTAGATAGGTTGCTAAAGTCGGTACAGTTTTAATCCAGGTGAAGGTGACCGTGGTCCCAACGAAGGTGACATTGGCTAGCGGTCAGTGGAAGGAGACGTAATGGGGGCTGTGAAAACAAATGTTCTTCTGCTAAGCATCTGATGGACAGTGAAACTGTCAAAGCTGCTTGTCGGCGAATCCAACAATCCTCTCCAATGCGCATTTGAATGCTTGATATTCTAAATGCTGATACGCCCTCTTGAGGATGAAGGAAATGACACTAAATGAAACATTTAGTTCACTGTTCTCATATTCATATTGATTTTACAAATATGAATTTTGTTAGGGTTCCTACCTTCCCCCGGTGGATTCGGTTCACGTCCTATAAAGGTGTGGTTTTTGCTCCGTTCGGGGCCAGGTCATCATTATTCCTGCAGGCTTCCATCGCCGTTCGGGTCACGTGTCTGACCACCGGCGCCCTTGCGCCCTTACGCGTTCCCTAGAGATAGTGGTAAAGTTCCGGGGGCTTTTAGTGCCAAAGGACTGGTATCTGGGTAACCCCGAGGTTTTTAGTTTGTTAGGGGCACTTTGAGGGTTTTTCCCGTTCCATGCTCGTGCGCTTTGAGCTCGTGCTCCTCAGTTGTCGGCACCTATTTAGCCTCACTCCAGCCGGGTGTTCATTCTGAATAGGACACTCCCCGTTCTGGCTTTTTCTTTTCTGAGCTCAAGCTCGCCCTCTGACGCTTCGACGCTCCTCGCGATTTATTCTCATTCGCGCTCCTTGCGTACCCGAGTTTATTTTCGTGTTCTGGTGCTTCGCGCCTTTGGTGTGTTATTCACTCTCGTGCCATAAGCGCGCCCCAAGCTTATATGCTCGCCTTTTTGCGCTTTAGCCACTTCAGCAATTTCATCACCCCCCTCGTTCTGCGTGCGCGTGCTGACGCTTGCCCTCTGGCCCTTCGGCGTCCTTTCTGGACTCTTAAGGTCTGTGTTTAGTCGGCTGCAGTCACCCAGTAAACATGCACTCTGTAAGATGTGTACCGGTCTGGCTTCTCTTCTGATTGCATGCCTGGCATAGATTACCTTTGTGCCTCGTCATTAATCTAACGTTCTTAAACTGTGCTTTCTGCACCTTTGCCCCGACTGGCGCTTTGGCGTCCTCTCGCGACAAGTTCGCACATTGGTCCCATTCGGGAAGTAACAATGGCATGCCACATTATACTTTCGGTTTTATTATGTTAGGAGTCTGACGCTCCGCTCTTAACCCCCTTTCAGTTGTTTTATAATATTGCTCAATTCTTATTATACGTTGTGGGATATGTTTATCCCGCATACTTGGGTCGAAATTAAAACACCACCACATCTTGTAACAAATTTGAATTCATTTTGGTTTATTAGAACTTGAGTCATACTGGTATATTATTATAGTATTATTATATTATAAACTAGGATATTATTACGTTCTTTTCACCAGTTTTATGTGCGAATTCATATGTATGAATGAGTGTTTGTCAACAAAAAGCTTTATCTCAATCTTGGACCTAGTTTGCACTGGGCCTGAGTCTTAGGATTGAATGGATAGAAAGATGTAATATTGAGATGAACTGTAGTCACACACTAAGCAAGTGTAAATGTATCCATCTCTCCAAAACGCATCTCAATATCAAAACCCACTTCATCATTCACCCATGTCATTCACGACTTGCTTAAGAGCTCACACTCAAATAAATTTCAGAAAGTAATATATAAATATTACATCTCATTAACAACAGCTATGAAAGGGGCTTATTGCATTTATAATGTGATACTGTCATTCTGGAATCCACGTATGTTACGTTTACAGTGCCACTGTTGGGACCTTGAGTAAAACCCTTAAACTGTAATTGCTTGGATTGTAAGAATGCATAAGTTTTATGTCACTCTGGAAAAGGACATCTGCTAAATGACTAAATAAATGTAAATAATAAAAATGTAAACGTAACATACGTGTATTCCAGAATGACAGTATTCCATTATAAATGTAACTGATTGGAGGTGAGATTTAAACCCTTGCCCTTCTTATAGTCCATAACATCTAGGCTACCATAGTCCCATTTTTATCGAGCTTAAAGCTGGGACAGTATGGAAAATGCATATAAAAACACACAGTGTTCAATACATTTACTTGTATTTAATTGAAGACAGTGTGAATATGAGATATTTCTTTTTTTGTCTGCTCAATTTCATTACATTTCTCAATAAACCATTTGTGCATTTCAGGTCTGTCACACCAAAATATCACAATGATCACATATTTTTACAAGACAAGTTTGCAGAAAGAATTGGATAAAATAGCACCTAAAAAAATGAAATCACTAGGTCTTCTCTATGATAAAACGTCTTTTTCGTGCGGTGAAAAGGAATGCCAACTTTTTTAGAATGTGTTGTAGCCCTGACATCTTTAACAGACAAAACATGAAATATCTTAGCTTCAAGCTGCCTGCAATGAAATAAAAGTCATATGCAAAGTTATATGCATTTTCCATTCTGTCCCAACATTTTCTGATTTGAGGTTTTAAATGGCGTAAGTTAATAAAACAAATTTCCTCCAATAAAATTTCTATTCAGTAAACAGTAGGTCCTGAATATTAAACAGTATAGGAAAGATGATTGTAAAATAAATTACAGCTTTACAGAATCGTTATAATGTTTATCCTAAAAAGCCATGGCTTTCCTTTCCACAATATATATTTATCATTTTAATATTTTCCTGGATTTTACTAACGGGAAATGTAGTTTAGCATCAGTTTTTTTCCAACTCTCTTGCCTCAGCTAGACTGTACGATTGCTGATGAGGGTCCCTCGAGAAAGCAAAGCCTATGCCATAAGCAGTTCATATTTCTCTACTCGAACAAATCCGACATACGTAATCAAGAGTGAGTGATGCTGGGAAGTGAGCCACATGTTACGACATGAAATTAGTCTGACACAGACTTCTATTAAAAATAAGGGACGATAATGAGAATAATAAAATGTGCCACAGTGTAACGTTATTGTGCAATTACCACTGAGTATGTCATTCTGTAGCTCTACTCATAGAAATCAATCTATTTTATAACCTACCTAATACAATTCCACTCAGAATTATAGCGTTGACATTTATGTTTCTAATGTAGGCAGTGTTTAACATGTTCGCCAGTACAGAAGCCCCTGATGACTGTGTCACAATTACTCTTATTCCAAAAACAATTCAAATGATTAGAATGCCATCTCAAGTGTCATTCTAATTTGATTAAACAGGGCAAAAAAGGGAGGGGAACTCAAAATGTGATGTACTTCTCCAAGGATAAGCGGCAAAGCCATTACGAAGATAATGATGTGAAATTAAATTAGAACCGTAATATCTGGAAGGGCAAACAGCAAGGCAGTGCGAGACAAATAAAATGTGACTGAAATGGTGGCTTGTTTTACAAGTCACACTTTTTAATGCGGTTAGGTGCATTACATGTGACAACGAGAGGTATAACATTATTGGTGACGAGTAGAGAATCTGCAAAAATAAATCAGCGTAATGATTCACAAAACAGGCTAGTAAATGGGAACTATGGCAGGATGGCAGGATTTCCCTAAGGAAATGCGACATGAGCTGCAGCTAAAAAAATAAAATGCTTGCAATCAGTAAAACAATGGCTTTTCATAGAGTGGAAATGTTGTTATATGAGCGTTTTGTTGATGTGAAAAAGACAAGAGAAAATTGTTTTCTGAATGACTGTTAATGAACAAAATTTTTTTTAAAGTTATAAGAGTATTAGAATACAAGAATATTCTCATAATAAGGCATATTCTCGATTTAGGCAAAAGAACACGAGAGGGGGTGTTTTATCTTCACACCCCTGAACACTCGACTTTAAGAGATCTATTGCTTTTATCCAACAGTTGTTTTTAAACAATAAAATAACTAAAAGAATTATATTCATAGAATAAGTATATGTTGTACTATTCTGTATATTGTATATTTCAACTGGAGGGTTTTTTGTGCTCCATGTCAGCAGCTCAGCTTCCCCTAAAATGTCAAAAATTAAATATTTAAATATATACAACATTGACATGACAACAAATGCATTACAAAATGTTCATCTTGAAGATGAGATTATTGAAAAACAGCTACTTATCACAAATTGACTGACATGATTTTGTTAACTTCTTTTACATTCCTGTAGCATCAATGTCATAGAAAATCGTTTACTTATACGGTCAGCGCATTTGCCCTTTAGGAGCTGAGCGTCCATTCACCTCAATAAGACTGCATGGAAGTTTTTTTATTCAGCTGTACAAAGTGTTATCGTTAGTGGTTAAAACTGGAGCTCCATCTGCGGGTGTAGAAAGGGTTTTGTCCTTTTTAAAAAGGCATAAGTCTTAGATCTGCAACACAATGGGCCAAGGCCGTTTAAGCAGCCCAGCTCTTCTGGACATTGAGACACTGGTCTCTGTAAAAGACGTCGACTTGATACGATAGGGTCACAGACCATTTTCTTGAAAAGGAAATAAGTATAGAATTTACAAATTTTTAAAAATGACAATTTTTATACTGTAAGCTGAAAATGAGCCATAACTTTAGGAAACTCTGGAATGCCTCCTCTGAAAACACTTCTCTCACGTCATCAAAATTCCCTGAATTGACTCATTCTAAGAAGCGCAAACTTTCAGATTTTAAAAAACTCTCCATGAGTCTGGAATCTGCTCCATGAGATTATTTAGGATGGCCAGCTTCAGCCGCCACTGCTCCATGTAGCTTTGAATATGATAAATGAGATTCAAATTGTTGAGAAACAATTAGGTTATTGTGCATTTTAAAGACGGAAAAACCCAACTCTTCCATTCCCTTGTATTTGTGTGCAAGCCAGTCTTGCCTGGACCAACATGGCGGACACACTGGTGTATTACAGCAATGAGTTGAAGCAGCCAATGCCCATGGGTATGGTCTGATAAACCTAGAAACGCTGAGCGCTGGTGCTTCTTACCAAAAGCAAATACGATGATTATGGTCATTGTTTATGTACATCTCTTTCATCATATGACATAATGTTCTTTATTTATTTATTTGTGGCAAAAATCCTAAGTGGTGGAATAAACTTCCCCTTATAATGTTCGAACAGCTGAGTCTTAGCTGAGAAACGCCATTTAAAAACCCATTTATTCCGCACCTCGACTAGCCCCCTCTCTATCTCTCTCTCTCTCTTAAAAAAAACACAACCATAACAGTTTCATAAGTGTATTCTTGTTTCCTTATTATTAGAAATAGATTATGTTACTGATGTCTTAAAGCAGTTTTGTAAGTCGCTCTGAATAAGGGGGTCTGCTAAATACTGTACATTTTCCAGAGGCATTTTATATAAATGGGAGAGTGCAAAGTATCCTACAAATGGCTTATATATCATTATCAAGTAACTTTAGCTGTAAACATAGAGTAGAAAAAATTAGATTAAAGGTAAAATTGACTAAAACTTAAAATAAAACTTATGATTTAAACAATATAACTTAGTTATTAGGGTTATTCCATTATTATATTATAGGTGTGAATAAAGATTGTGGTTACTTGGCAACACATCAGTGACACCATTGTAGTGTGAAAAAACCTTGCTATGAAATCGTTCCTCAACCAATCAGATTATGAAGTCGGAACTAACTGTTGTATAATTTATTTTATGGTATACACTTATATATACACTATTTTCTTATATTCTTATATTTTAACCTCTACTTTATTCCTCATAAGGCTGCATTGCATGCAACAAAGGCATATAAAACAAAATGGTGCAATCTTCCAAAAACAACGATAAGGCACCAATCCCATAAAACCCAAAAGAAGAAGTAGTAGGGGTGCCACTTGAGAAGTCTGGAATTTTTGTTTTCATTAAATATTAATATAATTTAAATATCAAAATCCAGTTTGTGTAATAACCAGTGGCGGCTGCTGGTGTTTCAAAGAAGGGAAGCTCATTGTCAATTTTGTCAATTTATTTATGTAAAAAAAAAATAAATAAATAAAAAATCGTACAGCTCTCTGAAGTCATTAAAATTTCCCAGATTGACTCATTCTAAGAAGTGCAAACTTTCCAAATTTGAAAAACGCAATGGGGATCTGCTCCATGAGATTATCAAGGATGGCCATGTACAGATGTCTGGAGCGCTCCTGGGGATCCTGGAATTGGGAGAGACGGCACTTTCTCATGGCCTTATCTCGTGGGTCAGATGTGAGACCTGCTGCTTTGGCATAAACAGTTTGGAAAGGCCCCCTCTGACCTCTTCTTTTTGACAAAAGCAAGAAGAGACTTAATTCTTTTAATAATGCGGAAACTCAGCATCCAGGCAAGCTGAGGCCCGCCCACATCCCCATTCACTCGCTGACCGACCGAGGGCAGGACAAATTCGTGGCAATTATCCAATGACCATTGAGTTTCGAGGCAAATAAAAGAAAAGACTGGACCCTCAAGCTTGCAAATGCATTAACCATAGACCGATTAAGAAAACGATTTCTTGAAATCTTACGTGAATTTATGAGACATTAACAAAATGAAGTCAGTTGATTTGTGATAAGTAGCTGATTTTGAATGAACGTGTCCCAACACATTGTTAGTCAATGAACTGTTAACACAACTGTACATATTTGACCATTTAATTTTTAACATTTTAAGGGAAGCTGAGCTTCCCATGCAGTCTTACAGAAATCGCAGCAGTGTGCATTGTATCTGTGCTACGGAACATGATGACCAAGAAGAAAAAAGAAAAGAGAGACAAGAAAAAGATCAAAAGAATAAATAAGGGAAAGCAACTGCTAACAAACTTCTTTCCCAAGAAAGGTGAGCCCAGATATGAAAGTAATAGCCTACAATAAATGAGCGCTTCAATTCCACTGTGATTGTCAATGCTAAAAACATGATGCCTTATTTGTAATCTGAAGGAAACGCTAAATAAATGTTGTTTGCATAGCCGACCACACCATTGCAACTGGATAAAATTCAAAAATGAAAGTAATCTTTATTATTGGGCCATAACATAATTAGGCTACTGACCTGATTTAGTAGGTTCAATTTCCTAGGGATTGAGGGCATTGAATTTGGTCAAGAATTTGGTGCTACATCCCTGAATCTGTTACAATTCCAGCCACTCCCTCAGTCTCGGCGCCTCTGTCCCAGCAATAACACGTGCCGAAACTGCATTTGCATCAGTGGCTGTAAAGTTTCACTTCTTTCTCGCATCATGTATTTATATTTTATTTATTTCATATATTTATTGATTATTATTATTGTATTACAGTCGTTTGCTTTATTCCGGCTTTTCTCATTAATTACATACGAAGATTAGCATAAAAACAATTATTTCTTGGTTGGGAACAGACGAATTCTACTGTATTCACATGGTTTCTTATTGGGAAATTTGATTCTACATCGTGTTCAAACTGCCTGGAACCAATTAAATTTAAATTCTGAGGTTCCACTGTTTATCATCTAGGTCGCTTAATGCTGCTCATTTTGAGTCTTGGTCCTCTCAATGATTTATTTTCATAAAATTTAGGGAACCTTCATAATTTTACACATTACTTATTACAACATCGATCTGACAAAAAGGCCCTCAGAGGTTTTTTTTAGGTAGCAGTACCTCTTGGTAAGAGATTGTAGACTACTAGACACGCCTCTACGACATTCCAAATACCATTTTTTAGCGGGACAATATTATAATTGCCCACACACAGCAAGTGTTTGCCAGGAATGTATCCTCCAGATTGTAACACTGCCAGGTTGCCAGACTTCTTGCCAGTTCAGTGTTTATGAGACCAGCTGTGACACTAGCATTGCATTGCTTTAATAACTTATGGAACCTGTACAACTGCATACGATCTTGTATCCAGGATACAAGCAACCCAACAGGGTAGCAGAGCCATTCAATTGTACAGTTATTCCCAAGAAAATGTTCATTCAATCCCAACAACTCCTTCTTGGTGTGTTATTTTGTTTTACTTTGAGTGTATTTGGGTTAAGTGAGGTTAAAAACCTAATCAGACCATGAACACAGATGTGAACAAGGGTTATCTAAAGGGACGTCACGTGGTGCATAAGTATTTATCATGAAAAAACAGAGATGTAACAAGTCATGTATGTCCACATATACAGGAATCAGACCACAGAGAAATGTAATGAGAAATAGTAGAGTGGTTAGCTACCCCATTCCATGCATCCCAGTCTATAGAGGGAGAAAGACTTTCTTATTAATCTTTGATGAACCCTGAGCCACAAGGAAAGGCACAGCAATCAATCTGACTTGACAACACTCTAAAACATACTTCCCAAGGGCTCTGGGTCAAATCGGCAGCTTCTCAATAGAGACAAAGACGGTGCAACAAATCTGCTTAAGCATTGTCTAAGTCAAAGCTGAAAGAGTAGTTTTAAGGTTAGGAGTAAGTGCATGCCATGAAGGAGGCGACGCTAATGATTACTGAGCCTGTGCTACTTTAAAAAAATCAGATCACTGACAGCTGTGGCACACCAACAGCTTCAATTAATACATTTCCCTATATGAGTAGAAGCAATTAAGACTAATTAGACATGGGCTGATAAAAAACTGAGGCATCCTAATACACCAATCATTGCATATTTTGTATAATATATCAGACTTTGAATGCCAATTAGATAGTTGTTTTAATAATTTTCAAATGTGCATTTGAGTGTTTTCCATGTACAGCGGTCCTTGAACGTTTGTAAACAACAAACACTTTAACTGAGTCAGGTATTTTTATTTAAAAAGGCGTGACAATCATGTAAGAGTGGGAACTGTTTGTATTTAAGAACAGACATTTACTAAAGTCTGGTCTTTACAGCATGTTTGTGGAAGTATATCCACAATTCACAGTCAGTATAACCTCTGTGAAACTAAAGGCCTCTTTCACACTGGTTAATGTTAATATTCTAACATCAAGAGAACACTGAACAACAATGGAGTGCCAACAACTGAGTGAATTTGCAAGGAGAAAGCCATTGCACTCCAAAAAAACCATGAGACCAAAACAGATATTTTTGGTTTAAATGAAAAGTGTCATACAGGTGGGGCAAAAAGTATTTAGTAAGCCACTGATTGTGCAAGTTCTCCTATTTAGAAAGACAAACCTGCTTGCCTACTATAGATTCACTCTTCCCAGCCTGGTGCAGGACTACAATTTTCTTCCTGGTGTCCTTTGACAGCTTTTTAGTCTTGGCCATGGTTGAGTTTGGAGTCTGGCTGTTTGAGGCTGTGGACAGGTGTCTTTTATACAGATAACAAGGCCAAACAGGTTCCTTTAATACAGGTAACGAGTGGTGGACAGAAGGGCTTCTTAAACAAGCTACAGTTCTAGAGCTCTACTGTACAGAATTTCACCAAGTCCATGTGTAGGACCATTACCAACCAACCATTACCAAAAAGGTTTAGTTGCAGTTATAGCTGCAAAACAGTGTCACACCAGATACTCATTATGATTTGGTAAAAAAGCAGTGTCCACCAAAGTCTTTGATAAGCATAGATGGCCAGATGATCTCCAGTGCATGATAAAATTATTTATATATTTAATAACAATGTGCCTCAAAGTTTGCATGGACATTTCCTGGAAAAGTCTTGAAGGAATTAATGTCCCTCTAAAATCTCAATGTACTTTTCTGTATTAATGCTGTCATCACAGAACTTAAACGACCTGTGCCAGGGTCACTAACACATTCCCATACCCATGACAGATTGTGTCATTTGGACTAGTTGATAATAGTCTGTAAGGTCCTTTACATATTTTATTCCAGAGTACAAGGTGTCTATTTATTTAATGTCTCTGGGCTAAGAGACATCTAGGATGGACCATCACACAGTGGAAACATATTGTGGTCACAATCAGTATTTTAAATCTTGTTTTGGAAACAAATGGATACCCCAACTTTCGGACCACAGACGAAAAAAAGACCATCCAGGTCAAAAAATATTTTTTGTACTAGCATTTTTCATACATTTATTTCATTGTGTTTTCTTTATCTACTTTTTGGACTTGTGTGGACATTGAAATGATGTTTTAGGTCACATTTACGCAGAAATTGAGACGATTCTAAAGGATCCACAAACTTTCAAACATCAGCATAATAAGGTATTAAGTGGGCCACAGTGTGCCAAGAAAGGATTTAACTGTATTACAACATGAGCAGTAGCTTGAACTGTTGGCACACGGCAGGTTGGGAACCTGGATTGATGCCTGGATTTATGCCAAATTCTGCCCCTACCATCTCCATATCACAGCAGAAATCGATAGCCATTAGAAACGTAGACATTTTAGATAATATTTAAATATGTACTCTCTGCTTGCAATAAACTTGCCCTGTGTATCCTCAGACTTCTATTATTGACTGGCAGGAGGGGAACTCACTGTGTTGTGCTGATGTTGTAGCTAGTCTGGGTCAAGATTCAACTTAGAAGCTTTTCTTAATCACTTCAGCTGCACCCCTCAGAGTCCATAATTGCATATTAGGTTTATTGTGTCACCAGTTTGCCCTTCCTGATGAAGCTTTCCCCATTTTTCAAGGCTTGAGACCAAGAACTATGAGTACACCCCACATGGGCTGGGTTTATTTGTCCATAAATGCACCACTCGACCCTTAACAGCTGGACCCACCTGGCCACCAAGGCTGCTTAATTATTATTTTGGTAAAGACAATATATAGGCTTTTTGTCAGCTCTGACCTCGGTTTCCAAATGTTTTTCCACAAGCCATGTTTTTCATGGTCTTTCAGTATCTAAAGTACTCTAATATTCTCATATGGCTCCAACTAAGCCATGGACAATGACCCTTTACATTTTCTCACCCATAACTTTGATATGAAAACTAACTAAAGCTCTTGACCTGATTTGGAATAATTTCTGTTCTGCTGCAACTTGAGTGACCCAGTTATGGGTGTTTCTGAAGTGGCCCCTGAGTGTATAACGGTATATATGCAATAATAAGCAGTTACCGACACAAGTAAGATGGGTGAAATTATTTCATTTCACCCAGGCCTATAAAATATCAACTATAAAATATTAAGCACAACGAGCTTGTAATTAAAACGTACGTCGCCTCTTCTGCATGCATACAAATTAGCTTGAAAACATTGAGGACAGAAATGTAACACAAAGAGTAGTTTGTGTTACATTGAAAACATGAAGTAAAAAAAAAAAATCATAAATGGACAGATGCGTGATTCATCTAGAGGGCAACAACAATAAGTATTAAAAAGTGTAAGAGTCTTCACACATACAGGAGAATATGGTCATATCAGGGTGAGACAAAAAATGAATTGTCAGGAAGAATTAAAGGTTTACTGCCTATGCCAGTCCAATATAAATAAAAAACCCATAGATAAGAGGATTCACATCTAGGAATTTTGCAGGCCAGTCCAGAAGTGTGACTCTTCCTGAACGTTCACCATGCCAATCAGTCACTGCCGCCCTGTAAACATGACAATTGTCATCCTGGAATACAAAGATAGGGATGTTCTGTTCCTCTGTAAGATAATGAGCAAGACTCAAACCAGGTTGTCCAGCAGCCCAGTGTAACACTGTGGATCAAATTTACTGTCAACTTAAACAAATGCATTAAACCAAATGCATCATACATTAAATAAAAACCTTTTACAGAAGCTCCTCCAGTTTGTACTACACCCTGCACACAGTCCTCGCTGAAGGGCTCCGGATGTCTTTAATGAACATGACACCTAGCATTATTACCAAAGCCAGAAACGAGATTCATTTAACTAGATAATATTTCCAGTCATGAACAGTCCATTTTTTGTTTTGTTTGCCGACTGTAACCAGGTAACTTTGTCAGCAGAAGTGAGCAAAGGCATCTTATGTGCCACTCTGATCCATATGTTCATGGTATACAGTTCGCTGAGGAGTGTGTTCATTTAGACTTTATTTTTAAAGTACCTGCTTTGACTTTTAGAAGCATTTTTTGCCTGGAAGCAAACCAATTATTATTCACACCAATGTAAAATGGAACAATTTTAAACTATTTTAATTTTTATTAAAAATATTCTGGCAGTTCCTGTCTGCCAGTTTTGTGTTTCGGCCACAATTTTGAAGAGTTTTTCCTGAGCACTGGGATTTTGCCACTGCTGGTAGACCTGTATGACCAGATGCTTTGATACAATTGCAAGTTCAGCTATTTCCCTAACAATATGGCCTTTGGCACCCCCAAATGCAAATGCTCATTTTTGGCAATCATTAAAATATGCCAGATTTACTGCACTGTACAACAACGGGACAGGCACATACATTTATGAACACCGTATACAGCTTACAAATAAGTAAAGGAAAGTTTTCAACACAAATCAGTAACTTGGTCCAAACGTGAGCTAACAAGCAAGCGAGCACATGACCACTAAGCTCTCTAACTCCTGCCTCTGCTTGTGGATCTGCATTGTTGATAGGCTGTGGAGGTGACCAGCTGTTTGAAGCTGTGATATCTGTTAAAATCCAGATTTATATTAACTATTACGCAATAATTAATTATTTTTTAAATTGTACAGGTGATCATCAGATAAATATTAATAATAAACAGCACTCAAGGCAGCCCCCACTCAGGGCCTGGAGCTAGAACTGGATTATTATCATATAATAAATCATCATCCCATAACCAAAAATCAACATTCCTGTAACTGTACCACAGTTCTTCTGTACGTTTGGATCAAACGGGGTAGGATGTTCTTTGTTAAGGTGGTTTATGGTTTGTCCCTACTCGTAGGTTAGGTTGCATTTTATATACTGTACTATACACTGTAGAGTTTATGCAGTTTGGAAGAATACATTTTTTAAATATATAAAAATGAATATATCTAACCTGACATATGCTGACAAACAGCTCTGCATGCCTCAGCACCTTCCTATTTTAATGTTCATTTCACAAACAACAAACAATGATGTAAAGAAATTACAGTTCACCAAAGGTTTAATTACACACTTACTGAAATAAATGTGGAATAGCCTTAATACTTCCAGTGCTACATATACAGCATTTAGCTAATGCCCAAATCATTCCATTTAGTCATTTAGCAGATGCTCTTATCCTGAGCAACTTGTAACTGATACAATCTTGCAATCCAAGCAAATGTGTGTTACAGGATCTGCAGAAGTAAGGTTTGGGACCACTGTCCCAAGATCCAGAGGCACTTACATTTCATATCACCATAAAAGTTTTAGGCCACCATTAGATTTGATATTCTGTTGTTTTAGCAATGGTATAATGACCATAGATATCCCTGTATTTAAATTAGAACACAACCAAAAATACAGGAAATAAGCCTCTTCTGTTAGCTACAGTGGCAAGTAGTTAATGTAACCTCCCATTTTACTGGAACAATAATTGCATCTTGCAGCCTTATTGGGATGCCAAGTTGACCCTTTAGTCCAAAGCGGCTTGATCAGAAATGGTCTTGCGGAAGAGAGCAGCAAAGAAACCATTTTTTCAGAAGGAAAAAAGGATTAAAATGATCTGATATGCTGAAGCTCACAAAGTTTGAAACAAAGATCAGTAAAAAAGTGACAAATGCAATTTTCAACAAAATGTTAGGCCAGACTATTTTTTATTGCTTGTTTAAATATAAAAAAAAAACACTCCGGTGGAGAGCCAACAGTTTTGTTCTGTACATTAATTATTTTTTTCCAGATTCACTTTAATTTAATTGTAGGTTAAATAAAATGTATTTTTAAATAAAAATGTATTTTTTATTTCTTCCTCCTTCCTTGTACTGATTCCACATAGTCCTCGAGAAATAGAAAAGTGCTGAAAAATAAAGATTTATTATTATTAATTTTCCTCCCTCCTCAGTAGATTCTTAAGTAGGGACATCTGAAGAACAAGCAATTAAAAAAGTCTGGCCATATATATATGACCATTATGAAAACAACATATCTAATGGTGGCCTCAGACTTTTGCCTGTAGTTCAAGCAATTGATAGTTTAGGCCCTTGCTTACGGTGTCAACAGTAGCAGCTTGGTAGTTCTGGAACCCTGGATCTTCAGGTTAATAGACCAGTATCTTAACTGCTCTACATCTCAAAACAGATATGCAGAAATAAAAAAAAAAACAATTGTACTGCATCAATTGTCAATAATTATACAAACAAATAAACTACAATGCACACAACAGTCAATATCTGTACCGTGCTTCAGACTCTCTTTCTCATTTAATGGCAAGCAGAACCCCCTAGGTTCCCCCTAGGGAATGGCATCTGAGCTTTAGATCTCACAATAAAAAGCTTGTAATCGCTGAAGAGAAATCAAGAAGAAATATGGCCAATGGAATCGTTTGACTGTACAGTGAGAGTGAATAACATTTTTTTTTTTTTTTTTTACCATAAGAAAATTGTTTTGTTCTTACAGGTGCAAATAACAGTGTGAATAAACAGAATGAAAGCTTGAAGTCTTCCTAATGTTTAATTAGTAATCTTTTTTTTTTATATGACAGAAAAGCAGAAGCGCTGGTATTTCATTTTAGAGGGCTCCCTTAAACCACGATATTGACTCGAGGGTAATAGGTTTCTCCTCCAGGAGATTTTAAACTAATTACACCCAGGCAGGCAAAAACTAGGGCATCCCAGAAGACCTTTAACTGCATAGCTAATTCTCGTAATGCATGGAAGGACATTTCTCGGAGAAGAGCGGTTATTCTACTGGGAAGAGTCCAAATGTCAAGGCAGTGTTACGACACACACACACACACACAGTGTCCTGAGACACTGTTTGAGTCACAATGATGTCAAATATATTATATATAGATTCTAGGCATTGTGCAGAAGCCAAGCCACCCCCCCCCAATTCATAAGTGCTCATGTATATTGAACACAACATGCTATGCTGCACCCATAGAACTGTGCAAAAAGTATTAGGCCACCATTAGATTTGTTGTTTCAGCAATGACATAATTAAGCAATAATATACGAGACAGGAGGCTAAACGTGAGATTTTGGCAATGGTGTGCTCGAGGCACAGATCAATATTTCACGTTACAGCATGAATCTCAGGTGTATTATTGCAATAATACTACAGTTCAGTTAGATTTAGAAGAAAGAAAAATAGTATTAACATCCAGCAAGGTTTTCTGTCTGCATACATTTTCTTTTAATTTTCGTTTTATTTTTACGTCACTTTCAGCATCAGTGGCCATTTTAGCAACACATTCAAGGTTGTCTCAAGGTTGTCATATATACACTCATCGTCAACAGTCAATGCCGGAGTACCCGGAGTAAACCCATGCAGACACGAGGAGGGCGTGCAGACACATGATCAGACGACATGTCCGCATCCCGCTGCTAAAACATCACCCTTTAGGCATTATAGTCGGAGAACATAACAAAAACTTTATTATATAGACAATAAAACAACTTTAAACATTAATATTTGTTCAAAATAAAGTATTTACATGCAGCAAATACAATGAATAAAAGTCTGGTATCCTGTTATAATTTCCGTTACTTGATTATTGTTAATTAATTTGGAAAATGAAGTTATTAATGTTAATACATTTTCAGTCAAGAACGTAAAGGGAGAGTTAAAAAGCTTCAGCTCTTTTGTTTGGTGAAGATCTAGACATAACATGAATGAACCTTCCATCGGTCATAGATGGTGTTTACTGAATTATTTTACACTGTGTTTACACCGGCAAAGTGTCTTTCTGAGTGTTGTGAAGCAAACAAGAAAGAACAGATTTGATAGAACAATTTAGTTGATGGACTATAAGTTGATAGAAGGTAACAACATTAAAAGCCCAGGACATTTGATTTCCTGTACTGACTTCCAATCTGGTTCCATCTTCCAAATTTAAATTGAAACAAATGCTGCTTATAAACTTATTGTAATTCATTCTTGTGGAATTATAAAGTTGCTGCTTTGTTATGGCTGGTGTTGTTAGTAGGGTTACGTGTGTATGTGGTGGAGTAATACTCGAATACTCAAATTGTGGGGTTGGAACCAACTACACTGCTCACAAAAATTAGGGGATGTTTCATTTTTAAATTACTATATATGACATATTGTCAATGGCTGGACTCAAAAACCTCAAACTTCGATTCGTCACTCCATTATACCCCTTTCTACTGATCTTAATTGCACTCTTTGTGAGCATAGCATATCTTAGCCTTTTCACCCTGTTCCCCTTCAAAACAGAAAGTGGTTTCTTGGATGCTACCCTTCCAAAAAGACCATTTCTGATCAAGCTTCTTTGGACTGTAGATGGGGTGCTGATAGCAGATGCTGCTGTTGCTCAAGTACATTTTTTAATACAAATTCCAACAAACAAAAATTCTTTTTGGCTGTATTTCAAAAATGAGGCTTAAAACTAATGCCCATCATACGTGATATGCTATATCTAATATACTGGTGGCCCAAGATTTTTGCACAGTGGCATAAGGAAAGGCACACTGAGAGGAAAGCATTTTAAGAGAATAACTCATTTCCTGATATTAATTATAGTGGGGGTTCTGTTATGCTTTAGGGTTTAAAATTAAGTGGCCTTCAGAATCTCTACACTTGAATATTATTGAAAATACGAAACTAATTTCCATTCACATAATGGATTTGGCCTGCTGTAAGTCCAAGTATATGAGAAAACCAGAAGTAGTACATAAAGTATTTTCAGGTATCTGTGCTTTACTTGATTATTTCTGTAACAGAATACTTTTTACATTTTAAAAACAAAATCTGTACCCTTTATTGTACATTTATGTATGTAGTCTGACTAACTAAGGATATATTCAACTAGGGTTCTAGGCACTAAAGCTTTTTTCTTTGTACAAAACAAATTCTGATTATAAGTCTCCTCATCATGGATCATAGTAGATATTTATGTTATGAAATGAATCCTCTAAACATGACAGCTTTTTCTCCTAAAGGTTCCTTTAGGGCTTGCTGCTCTCACGCTGTGACGACAGATGATATCATTTTAAAGCTCTCTCTTGGCGATGGATAAAAGAACACTCCAGTGCCCGAGGCTGAAGGTATTGTTATTCACTATGGCCTCAGGACTTTGAATGAGATGTCCATGGAAAAAAAAAAACCCTAGCATCGTTAACTGTCACGATAACAGGTTTTTAACCAATGACATCTTAAAATCTCCTACTTGAGCATTAAGATACTTAGATTTGCATTCGGGCTTCATCCAGTCTGATCTATTTAACATAATGCATAACATAATTTTATAGAAGGAACAAATGTTAGAGCTGTTATCAATTCTAAGCAAAGGGAAACATGCTGGGTTGAGAGGACCGAGACAACATGCTGGGTTGAGAGGACCGAGGCAATACCAATACACCTTACAACAGCTTTTGTACACTGAAAAATGACTGAACACTGAACCCACTGTTCACATAAAGATTTAGTAACTGTACGTACTGTCATGTCAGTATCATTGCTTTAACATATTGGGTATTTTCATGCTCTAAACCTGCAATCCAAACCAACAGCTCCTCCTACACAGGTACTTGAAAGTTTGTGAAACCATCTAGAATTTTCTGCATTATTTGCTTAAATATGTCCCAAAATATCATCAGATTTTCAGGTGAATCATAAGAGTAGATTTTAAAAAGTCACAAACTATACAAAAATATAACAGAGCTTGCAAAAATTAGGGAATATTTTATGATATTTATTATAATTTTAAAATATCCCCTAATTTATGTGAGCAGTATAGAAATGGTCATTAATTATTGCTCAAAATTATCCAATATTACCCGACTGTGGTAGCCTAGTGGTTAAGGTACTGGACTCTGGACGAAAAGGACCAGGGTTTAAATCCCACATCTGCCAAACTGCCACAGTTGGGTCCTTGAGCAAGGCCCTTAACCCCCCATTGCTTGAATTGTAAGCTTGTATCAGTTGTAAGTCGCTCTGGATAAGGACGTCTGCTAAATGCTGGAAATGAGTGATAGTAGTATGTGAATCTTTACATTTCGGTGTCTGGTGTGACCCCCTTATGTTTTTGCTAACTGTTTATTAGTCCAGAAAATGATCTTGATAGAATTTTAGTGTTTACCAAAATACAGGACAGCTATAGCTCTGGGTGCTCGTGGGTTTCCTCACAAACTGTTTACTCAACATTTCTATTATGGTAAAGTCAGAACATTCAGAATTCATTGTACCACCATCGATGACAAGCCATCCTAGCAAAGCAGCAGCAAAACAGGTCCAAACCACCACACGGGTTCACAAATACTGAAGGTGCAGTATTTTCTTTTTTTTCCCACAAATAATGCTGTTCATTTAAGCCAAAATGAGATTTTATTTATATTAAAATGTCTTCATATTTTTATTAAAAAAAATGTAACATTTATTTACAAGTTATGTTCCTGCACATGCCTTAATTTAAAATGTTATGTTTGCAATAAATGCAAGGTGTTTATTTTCTGCTTTTTGGGAAACTTTATTTTCACGTTAAAACTAAAATGTGATGATTTTATTGGGCTGAAATATTACATATATAAATTGATAACTGGTGCATTTCCTTTTCCTTTGATTTTAAAATCACAAGTGCTATTTCATATTCCATTGGAAAACATGTCCCAGCTTTAATAGCTGAACGTATTTACATTATTAACATACAATGTTGACAAAACTCTAAGGACAAAAAAATAAGGTACAGGGTTCAAATCCCACCTCTGCCAATCTGTGTCTGTTGTGTCTTTGAGCAAGGCCCTTAACCCTTAGGCTTGGATTGTAAGAGGCGTCTGCTAAATAATGTAAATGTAAATTATCCCAAGTGGCCATTCTATACTTTGCTCTTGGTGTAAGCGTTGTTGGTTCCTCACTCCTGGAGAAGGTGACAATGGTTTTCAATTCCTGGTTTCAGAATCTTTAGAGATGATTTTGTGACACTTTTAAAAAACGTTTTTGTTTTGTTTGTGGTCTGATCAGAATAAATGAAATTATGTCATGTCAAGTCAATTACAGCTTAATACATCAGCGTTTATTCGCCTTGTCCTAGTGGACAAACCCTTGTGATATGTGGGTGTTTTTTCTCAGTTTTCGCATGAAACTTTCAACCAAAAAAAACTTGGTGGTTGGAAAACCAGATTATATTAATGCAGACATGAATAATAGTCTTTATTTTTAAACAGGTCAAATGTAAAAATAATAAGGGCTTGAAAGACTGCTTTATCACAGATGTGTGAAGGAGCATTAGCGAAGGTCCTTTTGGCCCTGCTGCCGTTAGACTGTATAATCAACAATGTCCTTAACAGACTGCCCCCGTCCACATACACCACCATCAGACCTCACACTTTGGACTATAAAGTGGTAACTATACTGTTTATTAAAGTTCAATATATGTTATGTGCAATAATTTAAACAAGTAAATAAGGAAATTATTTTTAGTTTAAGTTTTTAACACATCTTACTGCATGTAGTACCGGTACTATCATTGCTGCTCTAATCTGTACATGTCCCCACCGTGGAACTAATAAAGGATTACAGTCGATTCCGGTTAATGGGACCACATCGGGACGCAACGGTTTTGGTCCTAATAACCTGTTGGTCCGATTAAACGAACATGCCCTATGTTACAAGATGGGACGTGCTATATAACATATAAAATATTTATTAAACCTTTATTGTGTGATTTACACGTATAGCAAACGTACAAACAAGAACTACTGTTGCTTAGGAACTTTGTTCATTGAAAAATACATTTGCAAACAAGTTTTTTGAAACGATCTACAACACAATGTATAGGTACTCAGC
>JAVSBV010111728.1:0-21445 GCA_033117975.1 Parotocinclus spilosoma
TATATATATATACACACACATATACATATACATACATATTATATGTGTGTGTATTCAGTAAATACTGTATTTGTTCAGCTCAGTATTATATACTGTATTTCTAATAAAATTTCTCATCTTAATTTAATTTGAGCTCTTCACCAAATAGGACTGGATTTCTTATTTACATAATTAAATGAAGTAAACACACAATATTATGAGCAGACACTCGAACGTTGCAGCAGTGCTCTAGCCTACAATCACAGCAACCCAGAATGGAGTCACCTGCAATGTCCTAAAGGAACGACTGGCTGTGCCTGAGGGAAGAAAGGGATGTTCCATCACTGGCCTAAGATAAGGGAGGGTTGGAATAATCTCTACAGGAATGGAAAACTGATTAATCCCTGCAGAAGGATCCTGGGGAATAGTACAAAAAGCTTTGGGCAAAGGGGAGGGGGAATGAAGGACAGAGGAGGGAACTCTATTTTTCTGCTCTTCCCAAAAAACAGGAATGCAAGCCTCTCTTGTCCCAGACTTTCTCTCATTCCCTTTCACATACACCATTATTGGCATCTCCCTTCCATTCACAGAAGAAAAAAAAAAACATCACCATGATTTGAGATTTGGTAATATGGTCATGTATCATAAATGAAGTTTCAAACAGCATAGCCAGAGCCAATCATAAAGCATGGCTCCAACACAAGCCTTAGTCAGCAAGAGCCAGAGCAAGCAAGTCCAATTCGCGTGGGTTCAACAAGGTTGTCCTATTCCTTTAAAACATCAACACAAAATTTCATTATGCTCACTAACCATTAGATTAATATTCAGGACAGTGTTGGTCTGTGTTAACTGTGCTTGGGTGTTAAACAGCAACATTGTCAGAAAACAGAAAGCGTTCAAACACATCCCAAAATATTAGATGCTTATGATCATATATTCAAACAACAAATGGCTGTAGTCACAGGAGCTCAGGGTGGCTTGTTAGCCAAATAACATAAATGGTATACATATAGGTAGGACTGGTCAAAAAGGACTTTCTGACAGGGTTCTAGACCAAAACGGTCACAAACGCAACAATTTTTAAAAAATGTTTGAGTTAAATTTCCACATAGCTGCATTTTTGCGAGTGCATGATGTTCCGTTGTCGTTGATGTTTCTGTACCTCACTTGAGTCGGGATAAGAGGCATCGACAGGTAATTTTTCCCCAAATGTTTTGAGCCACAGATACCATTCTTAACATTATATCTAATATTTAACATTAGAGTCTAGATTCCTTTTAATACAAAAGTACAATTATTTATACTTAATCTTAAGGAATAAAGTGTTTCAAACAAATATTTGCGATTTCGGATTATTTTTATATGTTCCTGTTACTCTTAAATCAGGTGCACCAGCGCTACTTTGGAAAAACCTTACCATAGATGTTACAACAAGGCATTAATAAAACAAGAAATTAACATGCATGGTCATGATCATGAAAAAAAATGGACGGGACCACATTAGAAGTCAGTGGTAAAACGAGTAAAGGTTGATACAGGGCTAACAGTATTTCCAATGCTGTGCTAAACAGCTGCCACAATAGTCTTATCTTCTGTCCAACTTGCACATCAGAGAGAATTTTACTACACAAGCGTGGAACAAACGTGACAATTTCTGAAATAGTCACCACTTTGAAATGCTACACTATAAAGCATCACAGCTGTATCAAACGATTTGGCTGTACAGTTTCTATAGCTGTGTAATGACATTATCTGAGCAGTGCTATAAACATAAAACAGTGCCATTAGCTTAGATTACATTGGCAGTTTTATAAAGCCTTTATTAGTCTCCATCTCCCTGATGTAGCCAGAAGCTCAGAAAATTATTTTGTGTTACATTTCCTCATGTATCCCCTTTCCAATTTTGACCTTAGGCTTAAATGAGACACAACTGGGCAGATGTCAACATTGTCTGTCTCAGCAGTGAACATTTCATTTCATTCATAAAGATGCACAGCACTCCGACTAATTCGGTTTAACACTTCCAGTCTGATGGATGCAAGTTCTGATGGACATGACGATGCAAGTAGGGAGGTGTCAGCACATGGCTAGATACAGTACATCAGTACAGACAGGCAGGGCCTTAGAAGGGTTCAGTCTAGGTTCTCATGAGTTTACACACTTAACATGCATGTAGATACATTTGGCTTTTCGGCATTTTTTTTTATTATATGGTAACATCAGAAAAATCCACTGCAACACTACCAAAGGTTCCTCTGAGCTGCTCGTCTTTTCAGTAAGCCGATCACATGAATCTGTCCTGCTCGTAATCATAAAGAGTGTCACTTCAAATGGGTCTTCAGTCTGAACAAAATGCGCACACTATATTTAAAAAAAGGTTAATTTAATTTGAAGAATCATGAGTGTGATAAAAGATGCTGAACCAAATGCTGTTTTTCCAAAATATTGATTAAAACGTGAACACAAACATGTTCAGAGTTGCATGGGATTGGAAAACTAAAGATAACTATTTTGAAAGGACACATCAGAAAAGCCAGTCCATTTGGTGCACTACAGTGTTTCCACTGCACCCAGTAGAAAGATGCAACACACTGTAGAATAGAATAAGAGGTTACTATAGATATTAATAGATTATAGATAAATGAATACAGTGGCATTCAATTCAGTTTTATTTATATAGTGATTTTTTACAATGGTGCATTGTCTCAAAGCAGCTTTTCAATATTATATTATCTAAAAAAGGCCAATCCCAAGTTGAGCAAGCCTAGGGCAACAGTGGCAAGGAAAAACTCCCTGAAATTAGGAAGAAACCTTGTGTGGCCTAGATGCTAATTAAATAAATACTTAAAAGTATATTAAATTATAGCAACACTTGGTAAATAATTTAAATCAATAACAAATTAATAATACAATTTTAATTAGTAATAAAATGTAAAAAAAAAAAACTAAATTATAAAACAAAATGGATTATAAATTAAGTCCTCAGTGGGAGGTCCTTGGAGACACACCGTCTCCTAATGTCCAAACGATGGAGAGAGTTACTGCACTCTGGTGGGACTGGTTTCTGTTGATGGAGACCAGTAGAGTGATGCTGAGCTGGAAGAACATCTGAGTGTGTGGTGCTGGAACTGGTACCGGAACCGAAGCATTCTTATCAATAGTCAATAGCCCTAGTAGTAACTTAGGAGTAGTATAGGGTTGATATGTCACCAATTTTCAGCTGCAGAGGTGCAAAGCACATTCAAAACTTAGGATTTTTTTCCCCCCCTTATCACTATTCAATGTTTTTCTTTTAACATTCAGTGCAACTCAAATAACCAAGAGTGCGATTTGTATGCAACTTGTATGCAGATGCATCTGTGCAAAATTATCACAACACATAAATATGCAGTGCACTTAACAGAAACCAGTTCAGGCATATTTTAAGGCCCACAACCCTTACAATAGCTTGTAGCACAACACCACGAGCATTAAGATGCAGAAGAAACATGCTGCAGGGAGCAAAGCATAATAAACATCTTTAAAATAAATTATCCTCTATTTTAGCAGTGTATTGAGTGGCAAAATGCTTCTGCTTGGGCATCCAGAAAATTGATTTAAATTTCAGCCCAGGACTGTAGTTTAACAGTAAGGGAGCACTACACATGCCAAAGACTAACAATTAATTCTGTTCAGATGTAATATATTTGTAGTATTGTAGCAATAATAAGAAATCCATGCAGTACAGACAAAACTATGCAGCAACAATTTGTTTATTCTACAGTATGAAACAGAACTAAGAAGAGAAGCAGTACAAAATGTTAGAAAGATAAAAGAGGAAGAGTTCTCTCCCTGGAGCTTTAATCAACAGGATTTGCAGTAGGGGGGCTGTCAGCCTCAGAATGCCTAGCCTTAATTGCAGTTAATTGCAGCTAATGATCAAGATCTAAATTCGGGCTAATCCTAAAGCTGCACCAAGCTAAAAGAAAAAAACAGTGATCATTTGTAGATGCTAGCAGTTACAAGCAGAACCGCATCAGAACATGCACAAAGAAAAACTCTTAAATCGCCCCTGTCAAATTAACAGCCAAGTCATATGGCAATTACAACAGAAATCTTACTGTACTGTCAAATTTTACTGTCATAACCGACTGTTAACAATTAACATCAATTAATGAAATGTAAATGATTTTATCAAAACAATTCAACTGAAGATGCACCAACATTTCAGCCACATCAAATAAGCTAAAAATAAATTAAGTTAAACTAACGTCTTGACCTTTTCCTTTCAAGTTTAGAAGGCATTATTTTATAACCATCTTGCAAAACAGTATAAACACCAAATCTTGTACAGAACTAAGAAGAACAGCAATACAACATGTTAGAGAGCAAAGAGAGAAATTGGTAGCCTAATTCCAACCATTTTAATACCACCACCATCAGTCATAGCCGGGAAAAAGTGCTTCAGTTGGAATGCAGGGTTTTCCTTTATGTATGATGCTGCATATTTGAGCAAAATGTCCTGTTTTTGTCTCATTTATCTATGAAACAGCTTTCCAGTAGCCTTCTGCCTTGCCCATGTGATCGATGCCAGACTGTACATGGACAGCAACAATCTTTTCAGAGAGTGGATTTCTGCTTGCAACTCTCACGCACACCATATTTTCCTAGTTTCCATAGAATCCGGTTCTTTAAATAAAACAGGGTACCCCACTCACATCTGATTGCCATGGCATGGCTAGAAAACACCTGAACGTTATTTTGAAATTAACTGCTAATCATAAAGGTTTTTCCTCACTCACGGGTATGTAATAACAGATAATTGTACTTAATAAGTAAAATGTCACTGTAAGACTTCAGGAGAAAAGATGAGATTAAGGGAAAGCGGGACAGGTAAAAGGAATCAATACAGCAAAGATTTTTCAGCAGGGTTACGGCGTTTTAAATCTTATTAAATCTAAATTAAATTTGTTGTTCTGCTCATTTTAAGTGCTTCTCCTTTGCGTATTCAAGAGCATCCATGCTGAAGACAAGGCTGTCTTTAATGCAAGTTTAAAGCAATAATACTGTTGGGTGCTTTTGCTGATCAGGGTCATGTTACATCGCATGAGAACCGATCGACAAACTAACCTTCAGGCTTCAATAAATTCATCATCCTCTAAAGTAATTCACAAAAGCCCAATAGTACTGCAGTGCTAGAAAATGCTGAGCACACTAGTAATGAAAATTCAATTTGGCTACACATTCAGGTTGACTTTTATGAAAATACCTTTCACAGTGTAAGAACAGAGTGGCTTAACGTTTTTCCGCACCAACTACTCGCCTACAATTTTTCAGACTCTCAGGTCATACACTGTGAAAGGTTTTTTACAGGTAACCCAATGTTCCCCAATACTCAGAGGAACACTGTTAATATGTGATTTATTAACAGACTCAACAGCCAGGTAAACATCGAGAAAAATATAAGGGAAAAAGGTGAGACCGAGTACAAGTGTCTTCCAAGGACAGCCTGAATATTTTTTTGTGAGAAGTATAAATTAGAACCAACAAAAAGTATAAAGCAGGAACACACTGCAAACATTTTTGCCACCAAAATCTGATTAAACAACATTAGACAAAACACTCTTACACAGTCCAAATTCCCCACAATAACAGGCTCATTTACCATCTCAAAGTCTCTTAAAGCCATTTCACATCTTTTTTATCCAACACTGTTCACCAGATGGGTTACTTTACAACGTACAAGTGTGCATTACTGTAGAAATACTTATTTAAAAATAAAAAAAATAAAAAAAACCACACTTCTGGACAGTAAAACCCACAGAATGTGAACACAAATTACAGATGAAATGGAAAAAAAAGGGAAAACACCTCAACCCCAGAGGTTTTACAAGTGCAAAGAATCTGTGTAAATTTATTTTATTTGTGTTTAGATGGCTTAAGCCAAATGAGCATTTCTGTTCTCATAACTGCCTCTTACGTGAGACTTGCGTATTTCTTCAGAAACCTAACCTACATAAAGTTGCACAACAATGATCACAGTTAGGTTAGTCTGCATACCAGACCAATTTAGTCACTGGGATTTGCTACAAAGCCGACACACATACAACAAACCCAACATTGGGAGCTAGCCATGTGTGCATGTTCCAAAAATACTAATGGCACATTGTAGAATTACTGGAGAAAATATCCTGCAGAATTATTGTACATACAATTCAGTTGTTCGAGTGACTACGCACAACACTTAGAATTAACTCTGTATTGGCATTTGAGCATTTGTCTCAGATAACTATTCATATATTGTGATATATATATTAAAATAAATTCACCAAGGGAAATGCAGCTATCATGTAATGCCAAAAAGGTAGTACCACTGCCACAGGCCTACATGGTCAAACAGGCCTACATTGTGTTACACAAATTAAACTGTGACAAAAAGGACAAAAAGTTGAAAGAGTGCACTGCACAATACATACATATATTGTACATGGACAGGAACAGAAGGAAAAAGCAATGGATCCCAAAGCATCTCTATTCCTGTACCGATGCCCATTCAGAGTCTGGTTATTTAGTGTTTAATAGACTCTAAATGGGTTATTAACAGGACATTAAATATGCAGGTACTATAAAATTATATATAATTATTATAGCAACATTCACATCACTGAATGAGTATTGTGCTTGTAACGTATGAACCTGACTTGAATTTTAATTGTTAAATCGTTAACAAATGGTCCCATCTGTAGATGGAAATGGCCTATATGTATTGATGGCATGCATGTGGTGGTTGATACAGTTCTAGGGTCTCACATTATGTTACGAAGACGTTATATATTTGGTTTCACAGTTTTGTAACATATATGCACAAAAGTTAATTATTTTAATAATTTCATCATTGAAATTACAAGGCCTTCAATTTAGTACCAGTTCAGTAAACTGGCCTTAACTCTTTACCAAATGAACAGCCTTGATTTAGATGTTAATTATGTACCGAAATAAAACTTGGAGAACTACAAAGGTATGTTTGTGGAGGTATGGGTACTGTTTCAATTTCAAAAGTTGTTATATTTTAACTTTAAAAGTATTAATTTATGCGTTTTTCTTTCTTATGTAAACAATTATTAGTCAAGTCAAATTTTACTTGTATAGCACTTTTTACAATGGAGCATTGTCTCAAAGTAGATTTACAAAATCATATTATCTTAAAAGGCCAATTCCAAATTGAACAAACCTAGGGCGACAGTGGAGAGGAAAAACTCCCTGAATATAGAAGGAAGAAACCTTGGGAGGACAAAGACTTAAAGGGACCCTTGGGTGGCCTATAAGTAAAGCAGTGTCCTGCCAACACCAAACCACTCTCAGTCATTACTGGTCATAAGTAATCTCTACTGCTGAAACCATCAACATGTGATCCAAAAGAAAAATAAGTTATCACTGGTACAAATGTGAAGAAATAAGCTTAACATGAGTCATCCTTTCAGCAGTAACTTTTACTTATTACCAGTAGTAACAGAAAGGTTGTGTTCCTAGAACAATGTTTTATACATTTATTTATTTGGCTTCTTTACCGCCACTTATCGGCATCAGTGGCCATCCAGCGACACGCACAAGGTTAGATCCATACACGAGTTCATTCCAAGACCAGTCATACATGCACAAGTCAATGAAAAGTTAGGATTAGAGACACCAATTCACCTAACACACGTCTTTGGACTGTGGGAGGAATCCGGAGTACCCAGAGTAAACCCACGCAGACACAGGGAGGACATGCAGAAAGGACCCAAGTCGCTCTACCCTGGGATTGAACCCGGGACCTTCTTGTTGTGAGGCAAGCGGTGTTACCCACCGAGCCACCAATGTTTTAAAAAGTGAAGTCCTGTTAAGCCTTTTGGACTCTGGCTAAAGTGAATCGATCGACCACACTACTGAAGCTCAATATCATGCTGGTGCTTTAGATGCAACCTCTTTCAGCTTTCCACATATATTGCATTTAGCATTTTAATTTTCTCTCACAAGGTGGAACCAAACTTTTGGCATTCCCTGCTCTAGAGGAGCATAATCAAGTATTATGTTTGAAACAAATGAATCAAAAGTTCATTCAATGTGTCTGTTTGACTATTTAAACCAGGTGCACATGAAACGCGTACAAGTTTTCATATAACCCATCTCGAATTAAAAAACTCAACGTTCCTAGTTCCTAGACCTGAAGCAGCATGAAATATTGGTTATAGTGCCTCCAGTCATTTACAACAACAAATAAAACCCCATACCTCTGGATTCATTGACATATCAATATCGCCCTGACAAGTGTGAATATCTTTCAGAGTTAGATTTTCTCTTCAACCTTAGAGCCTACTATATCGTAAGCGACACACAAAAATAATTATATCCATCACTTTATCAAGCTGCAAGTGAATCACAGTTCTATGTAGCCTTCCTCAATGCTCGTAAGCAGTTAACCTTTACAAGCTCAAATATTAAATCCCTTCGCTGAAAATAAAAACTGCTCAAATGGCTAACACAGATGCTCAGTATCAATTCTGTCTTTCTGTTTATGAGTTACAGCTCTAGAGCTCTAGCCTGCAGTGTTTGCAGGACCAATGTGTTGGTGCAACAGGAGCCCAGTGGGAAGACTTAGCTCATGCTTTATTTAGGGACTGTCAGTCATTTCCTTCAACAGTACAAACGGCTCCACGGGCTGAAAAGGTATGCTGAAAATACACTGACTACAATATACTGAAAAGAAATGCGTAGTAGCAGAGGTTTGGTTCTTCAAAACAAACCATTCAAACTTTATTATGACCATTGGCAGTCTTATTTAAATCGCCATTTCACAACAAACTATGAGCGTAACAAAAAATGAGCTAAATCTGGGTGTTGACTGTGTGTTTAAAAAGGCTGCATTTTACAGAACACTTCAGTCTCACACTGGCAAATTCTGACCTAAGGTTACTTGTTTAAGATGTATGAAACCAAATATCCGTTTGTAGTCCATTCCCATATACTGAGTCAGTGTGGAAACTAAAGGCTAAATTATCCTGATTAAGCTTAAGGGAAATGTTCTCAGGCAGGAAAACTGACACATTTTGGACAAGACATAGAACAATGGTAGCCAAAGGGGCCTTTATATTTTCTTTTAGCCAGATGTTTTCGAAAAGGTAGATTTTCTGCTTCTTGAAGCAAGTAATCCAACCAGCTAATTTCATCCAGAAGCAGGATTAAAGCATCCAGTCATCAGTTCCAGTTAAAACAGAAATTAATTCAAGAAGGCCCCGGGATAAAACGTTACAATCTGTAAGAATCAGTTCCCCTGTGAAAGAGACTATTGCGTGAACAGGTAATAGACCACGTGACAGTAAGATTTCATCACACCCCACCAAACCAGTCATACCACTCTAAAGGTCCAACAAGACCTGTATAATTTAACACTCTCCTCTCCTGTATCAACACTGCACAAAAACAATCTCACCTCGTGCTTTGAGATTCCACAGGCAGCGTTACCAGTGGTGCAACGAGCGAGTTGTTTACAAATACTTTTATACAGCGAGATTCAGTGAATGATTCCTCAACCAGCTTACAAGCGACAGATTTAATGTTTAAGGCATTTACTAGTTCACCTCATGTTGGATATGAGCACAGTTTGATGAAGCTGCACAGAAATCTGTAGAGTTTAAGATGGGATGGGATTAACATGTATGGGATTTACTGATTTAGCAGTAACAAATGGAGCTAATTTTGTCGGTTCTTTTGCCGTGTAAATACTTTCCGGTTTAAAATTATTACGCATTATCAGGCCACTTAAGCTTAAGCCAGCATTACATAAAATAATTCCTTGATTGTGAGATAAGATCAATGGAACGCCTAAAGTGACATGCTTGCCACATTTTTGCATGAGAATCACTGTCACTCCTCCTATCAGATTGAGCTACAAGGACCACAATGATTGACATGAAACTATGTGGTAATGGCTAAACAAAACATTTAAATAAATACATTTTATATGGACTTGTGTTACCATTATTTTATTGTATCAGTTTCATTATGAAAGGCCAGAAGGGACATGGCATGGAAAAAGCACATTAATTACAGCTTCCTGGTAACGAACTAGCAAGCAAACAATTTAGTGAAAATTAGTTTTACTTAATTTGATTTCCTTTAATGATTATTATTTAATTGAATGACAATGTGAATTTTCACATCACGTCCCAGTTTGATGCTAAGCAGGACATGCTCATTTTTGCATTTTTTTTAAATCACTAAAAGTATTCATTACCCATTCAGAGATGGAGAAGGTATGATGTTCTAAAGGCTGTTTTAAATTTTAGAGACAAACTAATCCCAGTTTCCTCATCCAATGCCCATTCCACTGCCTCTGGGTGTCAGCCAATAAAAAGTACTGACCAACATCTGTGCTTTTCTTTATTTTATTTTACTTTTTCAAATGCTTTGTACATCACGGTGTGTAGGCTACAGCAAAGGATGAAGCTAAAGCAAGACTAATAAAACAGGGGGGGGAAAAATCATACAAGTTAAAAATCAAGAACAAAAAGCAATAATAAATACTTTATTATAATATAAAAAATACCTTTGCAGTTGCAGATGTTTGTTGTTAGGCAGCAAGAATCATGCTGATTGTTTCGTTAGCTGATGACTAAAATGATGAACCTTTGTTTATTTCATATTTAACCCCATTATTCTAATTGAGTTATTCTAACAGTTTTTCAATAAAACCTATAATTGCTTAGTCTATATAAAACTGATAATGCATAGGTGTCATGCCTAGGAGTTAAGGTACTGGACTGAGGGTCAGAAGGTCCACAGTTCAAATCCCACCTCTGCCAAGTTGCCATTGTTGAGTCCATTGAGGCCTTTAACCTACAATTGTTTGAACAGTAAGAACATATTCGTTGTAATGCTTCTGTTCACCCCCATGATTATGCCACTTTTCACAAAGAGAAACAGATTTTGGTTCAGTCCCTTGTCTGGACTGCTGGACTACTGTAACTCTCTCTTAGCAGGGCTTCCTCTGACCGCTACCCAATCCTTACAGCTGATCCAGAATTCAACTGCAAGACTTGTGTTCAAGGTTCCCAAGTTCACACACACACACACACACTACACCACTGCTCCGATCTCTCCACTCGCTCCCTGTAGCTGCTTGCATCAGACTCTGATGCTTGCTTACAAGGCTAAAAAAGGGCCTGCACCCTCCTACCTTGTTTTGGATCCAGAATTCAGCTGCAAGACTTGTGTTCAGGGTTCCCAAGCTCACACACACACTACACCACTGCTCCGATCTCTCCACTCGCTCCCTGTAGGTGTTCGCATTAGATTTAAGACTCTGATGCTTGCTTACAAGGCTAAAAATGGGCCTGCACCCTCCTACCTTGCAGCACTTATCACACCCCGCACTGCACCTCGCTCACTCCGGTCCTCAAGCACTGTTCGACTGGTCCCTCCGTCTCTCAGGGGAAAAGGAAGGTATTCATCTAGACTCTTCTCGGTTTTGGCTCCTAAGTGGTGGAATGAACTTCCCTTCGATGTTCAAACAGCTGAGTCGATCTTCAAACGCCATTTGAAGACCCATTTATTGTGCACTTACCTCAACTAATCCCCCCACCCTTGTCTTTCTATCTATTTAAAAAAAATTAATGATTAAAAAAAAACACCATTTATAGTTTCAGAAGTGTATTCTTGTTTAGATTCCTGATTATTAAGAATAGATTATGTTACTGATGTTTTAAAGCTCTTTAGTAAGTCGCTCTGGATAAGGGCGCTAAATACTGTAAATGTCACTAGTATGTCAACATGGCACCTCATGGCAAAGAACTCACTTGATCTAAAATAAAGAATTGTTGTTCTACATAAAGATGGCCTAGTCTATCGTAGTCTAAGGAATTTGAGTGCACATGCTCAGCATTGCTGTAGAGGTCAAACGGTGTGGGGGGGGGGGGTTGTGTCAGCCTGTCAGTACTCACAGCGTATGCCGCACACTATTAAATTGGTTTGGATGGCCTTCTGGACGGTCTTCCCAGAAGGAAGCCTCTTCCACATATGATGCACAAGAAAGTCTGCAAACAGTTTGCTGAAGACAAGCAGACAAAGGACACTGAATTACTGGAACCATGTCCTGTGGTCTGATGAGACCAAAATAAACTTATTTGGTTCAGATCGTGTCAAGAGTGCATCTCAGCAACCAGGCAAGGAGTACAAAGACGTGTGGATTGCCTACAGTCAAGCATGGTGGTGGGAATGTCATGGTTTGGTGCTACAAGTCCTGTCAGTTGTGGAGGGCCACTGTTCATTTAGAGTACCATGAATGCCAGCAAACCCCTTCAGAACCTGGACCGTAGAGCAGTATTCCAATGTAACGACCCCAAACACATCTCCAAGACAACCACTGCCTTGCTAAAGTAACTGAGGGTGAAAGGAAGGTGGAGGAGTGCAAGGTCTCCAACATCCACCAGCTCTGTGATCATTGAAGCATGGAAGAGGATTCCAGTGGGAACCTGTGAAGCTCTATTGAAGTTAGAGTTAAGGCAGAGCTGAAAAAATAATGATGGCCGCACAAAATGTGTGACTTGGGCACAATTTGGCCATTTTTATTTAGGGGTGTATGCACTTTTGTTGCCAGTGGTTAAGACATTAATGCCTGCGTGCGGAGTTATTTTGTGGGCAAATTTAGTGTTATACAAGCTGTAGACTAACTACTTTACATTGTATCAAAGTGTCATTTCTTCAGTGTTGTCCATTAAAAGATATAAAGTAAATAAAACCTCAAAAATAGTATAAAGTTAGATAAATAAAGTTAGATAAATAAAGTTATATAGATAAAACCTTAATAATGTTAAAACGCAATGAGCTCCATTCACAAGGCAGACATAAGATTGTGCAGTACATATGAGAATGAATTAAAAGCATCACACAACTGCATTTACATGTTTACAGTAATTAGACTAACATTGGCTACAAAAAAGTGTGACAGCAAAGAAAGTTCTACAAAGAAATGAGGGCTACTTATTTATATTTCCTTGTTCATAATGCTATTTTGCAAAATCACAAGTGTATGCAAAGCGCAATCCCTCATATTGCAGCACTTTTCATACAGTCTTTCTCTGAGGTTTTCATTTAATTTTAGCCAACAATTCCAATAATAGTAATTAAGATCACGTAAGAAAGATTCAGTAACAAAGTGACCAAGACTTGTTGATATTTACAAACCTGTTCAGCAAGTTATCGGCACTGTACTCAGTCCAACACAGAACACATTTTGAGCGAGACAAAAATGAGAAAACCTTTATAGTCTGAAGCCTGCATACAAGATGTGTACGATAACAACACAACACTTTATCCTGGAACAATCCTATACGATAAAACCACATCATTTTTCATGCTACATTTTCTAAACAAAAATATTGCTTATGAAACCTAATCCAATTCAAATATAAAGCACAGAAACTACTGATGTTACAAAGCAGGCAAAATTAAGGCCATGACTGCCTTAAAGCAACATTACTTTCTTTAGCCATTTATTTGGTTTTGTTTAGCAGCATCAGTTGCCTTTTTAGCAGCACACACAAGGTTATATCTACACACAAGTTTATATCAGGACCACACACGTACACACACGTACACACACGTACACACACGTACACACACGTACACACACGTACACACACGTACACACACACACAATTTAGAGTAATCAATTAACGTAACACATATTTGGACTCTGGGAGGAAACCAGAGTACCTGGAGTTAACCCACACAGACACTGGAAGGACATGCAGACTCCACACAAAAAGGACCTAGGCCATGCCACCCTGGGCTTGAACCCAGGAGCTTCTTGCTGTGATGTAGTTGTGCTATCCACCGAGTCATTGGGTCACCCCTAAAGCAATGCATGGTACTCATATATCTGAAATCTATTAAACGCAACATGAATATCTCTTCATAATCAGAATTCCTAAGAAAAACAAAGCTGTTAAAACCAAATCACAGTACCTCCCCGGCTATGCAGTCACTGTGCAGCAGAGCATGTGAAATCAGCCAGGAGCTCTTAAGCTAACTGGGCTGGCAGCAGGACGTCTCAGTATGCCTAACAGTGCCTACTGCAGCTTTGCTCCTTGTCATTCCACAAACTGCTCCTATACATGCCCAGAGGCTTTGATACCCATAAACAGCCTGCTGAGTGATCAAATAAGACCCTACTGATAACAAGGCTCCCATCTGCTTCCTATTTTAAAATACAAATCATACCCAAAGACGCAAACACGTTTCTTGATTTGTTTGATTGATTCATTACTTAGTGTCATATCAACATCAACGGCTATTGGTCACAGGAGCAAGGTTATAACACACTCACCTAACACGTGTCTTTGGGTTGTGGGTGGAAACTCAAGCACCCGGACAAAGAGCGAACATGTAAACTTCACACCGGTGGAGCCAGAGTTCAAAATCGAACCAGGGATATATGGAACTGTGCAGCGACCCTACTGACCGTTTTGACCACCATGTTACCCAAGACACTAGCTGAAATAATCAGGAAAAACGAGACTTGGGCAGAGTTCAGATATCTACTGAGATAATCATTAACTGTTTAGTAGCATTTTGCTGAGCAGTAATTTAGTCCACAAAAAATACAGTGTAATAAGCAATGTGTGATCTAAGCATTAAGTCAGCATGTTTTAATTGAGTGACAAAAACAACAGTGTAGTCCTGAGCAGGAGCATATCAAAGTTTTCAGACTAGACCTAAATGACTTTTGTATAGGTGATTAAATATTGAATCAAGACGAACTTCTTTTTTTTTTTTCTTTTTTTTTTTGGATATTTATGTTTGAACATAAATATAACCATGGCTATAACCATGACAGGGGCAGAGCAAGGCAACGACAGCAGTCACTTGTGCAATTGACAGACATTAAGAACTAATCGCAACACGTGTCTTTGGAATGTGGGAGGAAACCAGTGTAGCCAGAGATAAACTCACACAGACACAGGAAGAACATGCACTCTACACAGATGGAGCCCCTGATCAAACCAGCAATCTCTTAAGCTATGAGGTGACTTAGCTTAGTTCTTGTGTAGTTGTTATGCTAAAGAAATTATTTGTTAGAAGATCTTTGTAGCAACCTTGTCCTTAACCTTAATCTTATCTGCCTATGGACTTAACCCCATTATCAGGTTCTCGCTATTAAATTATTGTTCAGACCTTGGGTAATTGCACACGTGCAAGCATGGCTTGCTAGTGCCAGGTTGAACCCCTTTTACCATCAGGACTGCCTTCATTCTTTGTGGCATAGATTCGACAAGGTTTTGTAATCATTCCTCAATGATTTTGGTCCATTTTGACATGAAAACATCACGCAGTAGCTGCAGATTTGTCAACAGCGCATTTATGTTGTGAATCTCTAGTTCCATCATATCCCAGAGGTGCTCTACTGGATTAAGATCTGGTGACTGTAATGGGTACATTTGAATACAGTGAATTCACTCTAAAGTTCAAGAAATCAGTCTTAAAGATCTGCCTGGACAGGCTGGTCTGAGTAGATCAGAACAACCTGTTATCTACTTGAATTTCCATTTACAACCATCTCTAGAGTTTACATAGGATGTCCAGCGAGTGGCAGTTTTATGAGCAAAGTGGCATCAACAAATTGAAAGGCAACATTAACTCATAATTACATGCAGCAGCTGAGGGATGCAAAATAGTATCTCTGAACACACGTCATACCTTGGAGCAGATTGGCTACAGCAGTAAAAGACCGCATCAGGTGACACTCCTGTTAGCTAAGAACAGGCAACTGACTACAATTTGCCCAGGTTCATCAAACCAAAATTGCTGAACCTTGATATCTGCTGTAATATTCAGATAATAGGGTCAGAATTTGGAATAAGAAATACTAAAGCAATTATCCATCTTGCCTTGTAACAACAGTTTAGGTTGGCGCTGGAGGTGCGATGTTGTGGGAAATATTTTCTTGGCCCATTTTGGGCACCTTAATCGCTTAAATACCAGAGCCTTCTTGTGTATTGTTGTTGATTGTGCTCATCAGTTTATGACCACATTGTATCATCTAGTAATGGCTATGTCCAACAGGATAATGTACCATTTCACAAAACTCAAGGCCAACAAGTTCACTGTAGTCAAACAGCCTCTGCATTCACCAGATTTTAATCCATGTTTTTGACGTGGAGGAATGAGAGAGTCACATCATGAATTATATCGATATGGAGCTAAGTCTTGGTGGAATGTGTCCAGCGCTTTGTAGAAGAATTAAGAAATAAGAATTAAGAAATATAAAAGTAAAATGCCCAGTGTGTGTAAGTGTGTGTGTTGTTTTCCTGATCAGGTTCACATTCTGGAGTTTGTTCCCTGAGAACCAGGGTGCAAGCATTCCCTGGCTGAAACACAAGTCCATCGTAGGACCGAAGAACGATTTCCTGACTTCCCTGACTCCCTTTCTTCAGACATTAAAGTCCATCTCAGCCGTGATGGTGCTCAAGCTTATTAGACTGGCGCATGTGCACGCGTGTGAGCGAGTCCATGTGGGTTACTGATTTGCCAAATTAATAGAAGCTAACACACCTTTGCAGGGAACAAACGTGAATAATGAATACGTCTCACAGGCTACCCAGCAAGCAATAAAAGAGATATCCAAAGACAGAAAGCTATCGATTAGATCAATTTCTTCCAGGTAAAAAAGGAACCTAAAAAAAGACGCCATGTAAATGTTAGTCAACCTGCTGTATTATAAAACAATAAAATCAGAATGCCTGCGTCTTTACTAAAGCTAATACACATGCTGAACAGCTACGTAACTACAAAACTAAACGTTTACTAATTAAGTTGGTCTAATGACAAAACCAACTGTCATGTGGAATGTGTGAAGGCTTACAATCTTAGCTATAGCACCACTTCCAGGGTGGAGCGGCCTGGGTCCTTTCTGTGTGGAGTCTGCATGTCCTCCCCATGTCTGTGTGGGTTTACTTTGGTTACTCTGGTTTTCTCCCACAGTCCAAAGACATGCGTGTTAGGTTAATTGGTGTCTCTAAAGTGGTCTTGCGTGTTACTAAAATGTTCCTCTTCTAGAACCTTATAATAAAAATAAAAAAAAATGTATAAACACCTACTCTCACTGGCCACTTTATTAGATACACCTCGTGGTATCAGATTGGTTCTTTAAGGTATAGATCCAACAATGCAATGAAATGTTAATTAGAGATGTTGGTCACATTGACTGCTTTTATGAAATTACTATTGGATTAAAGTCAAAACTTTGACTTGGTCACTCCAGATTTTGATTTCAGTCTTCATAAAACTTTTTTTGGCTAAATAAATTGTCTCACTGCCTTGCTGCATGATCCTGTTCATTTTGAAATTCAGTTCAGCAAAACAGGCCCAAATCCTGAGCATAGGTGTACATTCAGATACATCATGGAATAACAGAAATTAGGGGATATTTCAAAATTTATATAACATGATTATAAAAAGAAGCACCTACATGTATTTAGTTAAACAAGATCATCAAAAAGGCAAATGAAAAGTCAGATTTGTTCGATTACGCAAATGAGATGCAAACCTAATTATCATGACTGAGCAGCAAGTGATATATTTATGGGGGTGAACAGAAGCAGGTCAAACTGGACGACAGTGTCACACATTAACTGGTCAGTAGGGTGTATGGTCACCCAAGACTGTCTAAAACACACTGACAGTGATGGAGCATGAACAGGATCAGATTATCCAGCAGTTCTTGTTGGATCCTCTTCATATTCATTTAGAAATATTGCCCCTTTTTGTGAGCAGTGTAGTTATATAGGCTAGGTTTATGATAGGTTAACGATGGTGTCCGAGAGGGCCTTCTTAACGCAGTGCCGTTTTCCTGTTTACATGATCAGAACTCCGAGCACGATTTTAACACTTCGTCCCTGCGCTTGAGACCGAGACGGTTCTGCAGCTGTGTCGTCATACTGACGTGCAGTTGCGAAAAGCGTGCGGAACACCGTACCTGAGTTTTGGCAGCTTAACGTCTTCGTCTAACACGTCGCTATAGGGAGCAGCCTGATTTGAGGTTACCGCTCGTTAGCTTAAATGCTATAGAAGTAAGTATGGTCCGAGTCCAAAACTGAGCTGTCACTGATAGCTAGTGCTAGCGTTCCAGCTAGCTTCAACCAAAAAGCACAGTCAACTCGCTACATTATCCAGAGAAGTTCGATAGCTTTCGTGAAAACAAGCAGCTAGCTAATCTTCAGATCGTAACATACGTTCGTGTTTCCACCAAATCCCGTTCTCTCTCTACAGATATAAACACAGCATGAACATTAGCCGGCTAAACAGCTCGCTGCTCGGCTAATCACATCATCAGTCCGTCCCCCCCCACACACACACACACACAGCTCGTCCGGTCCCGAATAAGTCAACTTACCTGTTCGGTAAAGCAGCACACTTCGGTCTGTCCGAATTCCCGCTCGGAATGTTTACGCTTCTCCAAAGATATAAAATCCAGAAAGCAGGTGTAACCTCAGCCAAAACGCACCGTCTCCTGGAAAGCAGAAGAACACGGATCCACCGGTGCTGCTTCACCTGCGAGTGGCGGTGCTCTGGACTCTCAGTCCGCTTAAGCTAAACCTCGCCCTTCCTTAGTAACGCCCCGCCCACTCTGCCCGGCGCCCTAACCACGCGTGACCTTCTTAATAAACTCGCACTCGTGGAAAAACGTGATCGTGTTTACGTTACTGTACGTACAGCATCAATATGTTTAAGCTCCAAGATGGACAGCAATAACATAAGGTCGGACTTTTTAAATTGCTTGTTCCTACTTAAGAATCTACTGAGAAGGGAGGAAAAAAAATGAAAACAAATCTTTATTTTTCAGCATTTTTCAATTTCTCGAGGACTATGTGGAATCAATACAAGGAAGGAGAAAGAAAAAAAAAATTTTTTTAAATTAAAATTGTAATTTATTTAACCTACAATTTAATTAAAGTGAATCTGGGAAAAAAAAAATTAATGAACAGAAGAAAACCGTTGGCTCTCCACCGAAGGGCGGAAAAAGCTAAAAAAAAAATAATGTATTTTTTTTTTTTATTTCAACCATTGGTGCTGCAGCGGATCCAAGAAATACAAAAACAAAAAAAGGTTTTTATGGTATTTTTTAAATATGTTCGTCGGCTGATCCGCGAAACAAGCAATAAGAAAATACATAAAAAATAGCCTTACATAATTTATTGATCAATATACGATTTTATGTCATTTACTCATAAATTATAAATTAAGTGAAGAAATAAATAAATAAGGCTCGGTGGGTAGCACCCGTATCTCACAACAAGAAGGTCCCGAGTTCAATCCCACGGTGGAGCGGCCTGGGTCCTTTCTGTGTGGAGTCTGCATGTCCTCCCCATGTCTGTGTGGGTTTACTCCGGGTACTCCGGTTGTCTCCCACAGTCCAAAGACATGTGTGTTAGGTTAATTGGTATCTCTAAAGTGGCCTAGAATGTTATTAAAATGCTCCTCTTCTAGAACCTTATAATAAAAAAATTGTATAAACACCTACTCTCACTGGCCACTTTATTAGGTACACCTCGTGGTATCAGATTGGTTCTTTAAAGCATAGATCCAATAGCACGCTAAAAATGTTAATTAGAGATGTTGGTCACATTAACTGCTTTCATGAAATTACTATTGGATTAAAGTCAGAACTTTGACTTGACTTTGACTGCATGATCCTGTTTATCCTGACATTCAGTTCAGCAAAACAGGCCCAAATCCTGAGCATAGGTGTAAATTCAGATACATCATGGAATAACAGAGCTACATTTCATATTCTCATGAACAGGGATGTCTGTTCTGCCTGCGATGCCTGGTTGCAGATTGGAGCAAATGAGGCATGCGGTGCATACCAATGCACAGTGAAGGCACTGGGGAGTGTGGACTCGTCAGAAATTCCGTTTGAACAACACAAGAGCGTAGATCTCAGATAAGGCTAGTTACTTGGATCTCAGAATCACTTGGAAATCAGTGGTTTGTCCTAAACTGCAAATTAATGCCTACTATTATATGATTTTATGCATTATAGGACAGAATGACCTACTGCAGTGCATTCAGGGATTTCATAAGTGTGCTCATGTGGTTATTCTGGAGTAGGTTTCCAGACATGACTTACAAAATAATTAAACATCATAACGACTGTACGTAATAAACAAAGTGAGGGTTAAGATTTACAGTTTGAATCAAGCCACATGACAGTGTGGAGGAAAGGTATAGGGTATTGTTAGGATCAATATGTTTAAGCTCAAAGATGGACAGCAGCAACTTTACATAACTTACTTGATCAATATACAATTTTATGTCATTTACCCATAAATGATGGATTAAGTGAAGAAATAAATAAATGAGGCTGTTGTGTAGCACCAGTGCCTCACAGCAAGAAGGTCCCGGGTTCAATCCCAGGGTGGAGCGGTCTGGGTCCTCCCCGTGTCTGTGTGGGTTTACTCTGGGTACTCTGGGTTTTCTTCTACAGTCCAAAGACATGCGTGTTAGGTTAACTGGTGTCTCTAAAGTGGCCTTTGATGTGTGTGTGTGTGTGCTCTGTGATGGATTGTTGCCTCACTTAGGGGTATTTCTGCCCTTGCGCCCAGAGTTGCCGGGTGGGCACCGGCTTTCCCGCGACCCCGTGTGGATTAAGCGGAAGACAATGAATTAATAAATAAATGAATGAACGCTACTTGTAGTCACTAAAGTTCTGCTGATCTGTCACCCAGTTTCTCATTACTCTTTGTTCACAGACACTGGTGAGGCTATGATTACTAGTTACAATTAATTATATTTAGAATGCACCTTCCTTTTAAATACCTGCTGTTTGAGTGTGATAATTACTGTTTAGCATTAGTGCAACAGAGACACAACTAAACGCAGTCTGTGGTTGCTGAGGTCCACTTGATCTATAGGTCACACTGACATCAGAGCTGACCTTTAAATACCAAAGTATCCACAGCCAGTTTGGACAATGTGTAAAATTCATTAGGATGTGACTTGAATAGTAGCAGATGTCATTATTGTGTTCACCCAGAAGAACAGAAGGTAACCCTGGTTAAAGAACAGACCGGCATATACCATGTACCGTATTATGTACCACATTAAGACTTGGCACATGCATATAACTATAATATTTATTCATAATTACATAATTTGAATGGCCTTACACTAAGTGACCCTGAGAAATGCAGTGCATTGTTTTAGCAGACAGACCATTTATTTATTATCTTCCGCTTAATCCACGCAGGGGTGCAGGCCAGCTGGTGCCCACCCCAGCAACTCTGGGTGCAAGGGCAGGAACAACCATAGACGGGGCTCCAATCCATCGTAGGGCACACAGTCACACACTAAGGCCACTTTAGAGACACCACATAACCTAACATGCATGTCTTTGGACTGTGGGAGGAAACCGGAGTACCCGGAGTAAACCCACGCAGACACGGGGAGG
>JAVSBV010111735.1:0-21443 GCA_033117975.1 Parotocinclus spilosoma
GTGTGTGTGTGTGTGTGTGTGTGTGTGTGTGTGTGTGTGTGTGTGTGTGTGTGTGTGTGTGTGTGTGTGTGTTGAACCCTTAAAATGCACTGTAGCATGAAGTCAATGTTTTTATGACCATTGTCATAAATCTTTTTTATCTAGGTCCACATCTCTAATTGCGCAAGTAACGGTGGCAATGACTGGACTCAGACCAGAAGGTCTGGGATTCAAATCCCACCTCTGTCAAACTACCACTGCTGAGTCCTTGAGCAAGATCCTTAACCAACAATCCAAGCCTTCATGAATTGTAAGTCCCTCTGGATAAGTGTTCCTCAAATTTGTTTCCTGACTGTACGTCCCTGCTCAAGTAAGTCTTTTTCCCACCTTGACGGTCCGATTAAAATTATCCATGTTGAATTAAAAAAAATCTTAAATGTTAAAAAGTATTGGCTCACACAAATAGTGACAATCAATTTACACATGTATCTGGATAGCACAGGTAAATGTCACTATAGTTCATTAGGTGTAAACCTCCAGGTATCCGGCCAAATAGTGGAAACATAAATTTTACTGTATTTTGACTTCCAGTATACTTAGTATACTACGAGATCACTGCAACTTACTGTAGTGAACTTAAGTGTAAGGGAAATTATAAAACGAATAATGTATGTAAAAATGTAGAAATGTAATCCTGTATATAAAATAATGAAATTTCCATTACACAAGATTGCTGTTAGATAACGTCAATACTGTGGTTTAGTTTACTTCCCTCTCTCTGGGCAGTACTGCACTTCTGAGTTCTACCTTTTGCTTTCATTCATCATTGCATTATCAATTACCATTTATGCACGTGATGCTATTAAGACTATGATGATGTTTTCTTCCAACCATACACCTTTCTCTTTCAAGTTCAAACTTCTGTAGGACATGGTCCATATTCATCACACTTCCCTCTTAGATGTCACCCTGTGATGCACCATCTTCTGAGAATACTCTGAGAGAATAATTCACTTCTGCTATTTCCATCCTTCCTAAAGTCCACCACATCTTCCTTTCCACCTTCATTTCTTTGACCCTGTACCTTCCTATCACCACCTCATCACTCTTTTCCCTTCACCAGCATGCCAACTGAAGTCCAATCATCACTCTTTCTTCATTTGGTAGCCTCTAATTCACTCCAAAAACTCCTTTCCCCTCCACATCACACACCACTTGCGGGGGTATGTGCACTGCTGGCATTCATCTTCGCCCCTTCAATTTCCAGCTCCACACTCATCACTCTGTCAGATACTCTATTCACATCCAGTACACTCCTAATATATTCTTCCTTCAGGAATACCACTACACCATCTCTTCTCCCATCCACACCAACAGTTTGGAACCAATTCCGATGTTCTTGGCTTTACTTACCCTCCTCTTGGTTACTTGTATACACACACACACACACACACACACACACACACACACACACTACATCTAGTCTTCCCTTAGGCACAGCTCTTTCCATTTACCAATACCTACATTCAACACAATGATTTATGTATCGCAATACACAAACACTTACACTGACATAATTACTTTAATGCAATAGGTGACCTTTGGGAAATAATGTAATGGGGAATTAATGTTTCCCGCACTGTTATTTCCTGCCAAACAACATGAACTGTTCTGAAGGCATATGGTTTCGGTTCTGAATTTCTGCCTTTGTTTAGAAGACTTGTATTATGTTGGTCTGTCTATGTAATAAATCTGCTCTGCACTTTGCATCTTATTAAAAGACCGAACACCTGGTACTGACCCAATTAGTCTTTCAACTGCTATATTTACTCTCTTTTACTATGCATTTCCTATCATTATGTATTTCATTTGAGTCTCAAGCTGACGCCATTATAAGACACTAAAATCCAGAGCTGAAAATTAGAGACAAACTTCTGGATGTTGATCTGTGGATAATAAAATGCATATATTTTTTATTGTGCATAATTAAAGCCAGTGTCCTTGACTGCATCATGCGAATGATTTAATTGATACATTTTACTTGTTTGCCTGGCTCTTAATAACCGTCAAATTAGTTCCACTAATGAATGCAGAAACTTTGCCCTTGGTTTATTTTCTTATCTCTAATTAAGTCCTGTATTTGTTTCCCCATTGGTTTAGATGCTGAGAATGAGATTTTTAGTAGTACAGACTTCCCCACCCATGCCCTTCATGCCAGAAAGATCCCTTGTTCATTAATCAACCCATTTCACTAATGAAAGTATCCAGCAGAACTAATCAAAACATGTGCGTAATTAATCAACCTCCAGCAATCTGTAACCTTTTACAAATCCACCTAAATTGCCTGTGACATCTCTTTTTATGCATAAGCTCGTACAATGGAAATGATTGTATGATTACCATACAGAGCAAATCTGTCGTCAAGGCAACCCGGGTAATGATATCGATATTTACTTTTCATCTTTATATGGAGCATAAATTATAAACCAGTGGAAGTAAGAATACTTGAAATATATTATTATCAACAAAGTTTAGACCCTAAAGTCAGAGGCTACAGTGGCAAAGAAAATTGTTTTGGAGATGCATTAGTTCCAAACCTTGATGCAACCTGGTTCCCCGTGGTGAGAAACCAGCCAATTCTTTAAATGGTTAAATATACCTGAAAATGAACACTAATTATCTAAAGGTCATCAGATGTTATGTGTGCTTTTGTGAATGTCATGAATGTGTTTATGAATTATCTCTATATTCTATTCAGTGCGTTATTTGTTCAAACTGTTACGAGACTGGGTAATCAGGCCATAGATGTCATTCTGTGATGACATGAGTTGTCATGACAGTTTAGTAATATGCCAATCTTGATACCAGCAGTTACTAGGCTGCACAGTGGGGCATGTGGTCCCCTCACAGCTCTAAATTCCCAGGTCAACCTGACCTTAGACAGCCTGTGTGGAGTTTGCATGCCCTCCCCATGTCTGCATAGGTTTATTCCTACATTCCAAAGATCTGCATTAGGTTAATTGGTTGCTCTTAATTAGCCCATGATAAGTGTGTTGACATAACCTTGTGACTGTCATTAATATAGTCACTGATGCTGAAGCAACATTAAATTAATCTAATAAACAAGCATGTCAGCTTCTGTTGGCAAATGTAACAGTGGCTAGAAATGACAACTATTGTTGGGACAGATAAATACTTTATTTATTTATTTATTTATTTATTTTTATGAGTAACACAACTGGTTCGATAGGTAGTATCGTTGCCTCACAGCCAAAAGGTCCCGGGTTCAACCCCAAGGTGGAGTGGCCTGGGTCCTTTCTGTGTGAATTCTGCATGGGTTTACTCCAGGTACTCCGGTTTCCTCCTACAGTCTACAGACATGCTTGTTGGGTTAATTGGTGTCTCTAAAAGTGGTCCGTAGTATGTGACTGTGTGCCCTGTGATGAATTGGCACCACATCTAGGATTGTTCCTGCACTTGTGCCCAGAGTTGTCGGGTGGGCACCGACTGGCCTGCAACCCCGTGTGTATTAAGCGGAAGAAAGTGGATGGATGGATGATGTCAGTTCCTTTATGTAGCTTCCTAGCTATAACCTCCTGAAAATCTTACTGAAGTCTCTGAGACATCTGTGAATTTGTGGAAAATTTTAACCTGAACTCAGTGTATAAAAATAGCATGTCTTTATCACGTTGAAGTTCCGAGCTTGCCCTAACCTTTTAGAGGCGATTTCCAAGAGCTTTTCACTCCAGATGGGCCTTCTCCAGGGAGCATTTTCTGCTCAAAGGGAAAGGTCAATTTTTTGGGAACATTTTGAGTTGCAAAGATGTGGTCCTATCTGCATGCCAGCCAGACAGCTGGCATCCACCATAAATGCAACTTTTACCTTACAGGTAGACAGGAATACAAGTCAGCCTTGTACTTATAACATTAATAGCCGTAATAATTGATGTCATATAAATATGGAATGCCCAGGTCTGTTTGGGAGGATCATCTGGCAGCTTACAGGGTCGGTTCTTTGTAAAAAGCAGCTTCCTTCGTTGGTTCTGCTTCTGCTTGTAAAAGGGAAATAAAAGTAACTCTGCTGGGGGTCGTCAGCCTCAGGCGATTCCACCATACCTTAACATTCAGTAGTGTCCGTAGAGGCATCCAGGTCTGTGACTGTTTTTGTCCTGGGTGAGGTTGCTGCTTTATTCACCCTTTACATGAATACAAATGATACAGTACTTGCTAATGAAAGTAAATGGCCAAAGCGTTTGAAATTGGTATGCTTATTTAAACTGAAATACAAAATAAAATCATTCATCTTTTACATTTTTTTTTTTTTTTTGTATCTTTTAAGTTATCATTATTTGCTTAATATCATTCATATTTTTTATTTGCTTAACCATGGTCAGGGAAAGCCAGTGCCTGGTTGGCAGCACAGGGTGTAAGGCAGGAACAATCCTAGATGTGGAAAAATCCATCATAGGACAAATGCACACTTATAAGGACACTTTAGATATTCCAATTAAAGTAACACACATTTGGTTTGTGAGAGGAAACCCAGATTACACTCACACAGACATGGGGAGAACATGCAACAACTCCACCCAGGCAAGGTACTGGACTATGAACCAGAAGGTCTAGGGTTCAAATACCACTGCTGCCACAATTGTCCATGAGCAAGACCCTTAACCCACAATGGCTTGGATTGTAAGATTGTATTAATTGTAAGTTCTAAATAAGACTGTCTGCTAAAAGTAAATGCTAGTCTGATGCTGGGATCAAACCTGGGACACTGGAGTTATGAAGCAATTGTTTGTGAGCCACAAATCGCTTGTTATCCTGAGATCTGCCAGTTGCACGTTCTTAGCTTTCATTTGATACAAATTATGTTGTTATATTCTTGTTCTGATATGGTTTTATCCTATGCGATATTTGGTAAATCAGAAAGATGAATTCTTTTATGGGATGTTTTGAGGTAAACCATATCCACGATGTCTTGGTAGTGACCGTCACACTGAAATTGCAGTAACAACAGGTTTGTGCAAACATGATCCCTTTCAGTAAAAAAATATGGTCAAAAGAATCGTTATGGACTTTCAAGGTATAAATGATTCAAACATATTTGTGCCTTGTAATATTAATTTCATAATTAAAATATGCTATAAAAAGGATCAAAATGTCAATTTCAAAGCGGTCAAAAAGGCTGTCTTGGCCGTTCTAGATGTAACAGATGAATGTAATTAGCAGCATAACTGTAGTAAGTCGGCGTCCTTTTTAAAATAATTAATAATGGAATAATTAATAGTTCTGTCATTTATACATATCTCAATAGTTCATCCAGTAAGTACTGCTCCTAAGCTGTCGAACTTTACACCCTGAGCTAAATGTTGAGCCAAACAGTTGTGGGTGTGACAGAAAATGCCCAAGTTTATTTGATATCCAGCCAGTGACTACTTGAAAGTAAGCCCAGTTAAATGGTTCTGATTCTTGAATATGAAGCTACTGGTGGAGAAACGGGATGAAAAGGGAGATTATTCTGTACCAGGTCTCATCTGGGTTAATAAATCTGATGATTATGATGATTAAGGTTTTTTTATCTAAAGAGAAATGACTCTCTGATCTAACTTCAACTGTTTATTAAATACCTATGTATAACTTGTTTATTATCCTATACGAAAACAAGTCACAAGAGGTGTATGTTTTGTAGGAACTCAAGAAACTTCATTGCAGTTATTTTATGTCGTATTCCCAGAACTTGCTGATGCAATGCTGGCCAGTTTGTTTCACTTACAACAGAACTTTCTTACTCTCTCATCTCACTCATTTAAACAAGGTTTAAAGGGGCATCTCTCATACGGGTGAAAGCAATTTGTCCCACCCCAGTTGCAGCTGGTGCCATGAGCAATCTCCTTAATATCTCTATTTTCCCCAAGACAGCCTAGAGATCAAATATTTGGAAAAATTTGAATCTAACTGAAGACTTTTGAGTTTCAGGTTTTTTTCCCCAGTATTCCCACGTCTCTTCCTTCAGGTTTTAGCAGAGAATGCAAAGTATCGTGCTGTGCTCAGATCTACCTGGGGGGAAAAAAAATGTTTTAAAAACTTGCTGATGAAATTAACTGAACTCTTAAAGAGAGTTTATATTAAAGTTCATATAGAATAGATTCTTAAATATGTTTTATTTTTATCATTATTATTATTATTATTATTATATTGAAACTACTTAATAGGTTCACTCTGTGAGATTTTGATACAGTTCAGTTTAGATAGCAGAACGTTTTGTAACCGGGTAAAACTTTGTTACTAATTGATTAAGGGTCAGACATTTAATAGTTTATTTTAAATTAGAGATTAGATGAATTAAAAGTTCCTAATTAAGCAGTGATGTGGTAAAATAAAATAAAATCTTAAATTAATTTCATAAAACATGTATTAAGTACAAAATTTGGCTCTGACTCAAGATTGTATGCATTAATGGGTCAGAATTTTTATTCAATTAGTAACGATATGTTATTTTTTTACATGTAAAAAAAAACATCAGTTCTGTCCATTTATCATATCTATTTCTTTGACCTGTTTATTGTGTTGTCACACTGCACAGTATCACCCCCCTCAGTAACATTTAGATTCACTAAGGTATAATAAGATGGTAGTTTTAGGAAGGTCATGTGTTGCTTTGGCTTGTTACAACCTTCTTTCTCAGTTCCTTATTTGGTAGAGCTTGATTTATTTAACAGTTTCTGACAGCCCAGATATGGGAGTTGAACCAGAGTGGCTCAGTAGATAGATCACCATTTCCCAATGCTGCTTCTCTCTGGTTCAATCCCTGCCTCTGGCGAAGGGAGATCTGTCAGATACAGAGTTGCTTTAAGGTTTTTGGCAACATGATTCAGGTTCAGGTAATATTAGTGATGCATTAAGTACAGCTCCCCTGGTGCACAGGCACATCTAAATCAAGCTCTGTTTCCTGTCATTGTATAAATAATAGTTCTACATGACCAATGCAAGTCACTGTTAGATTTGTTGTTTTTGCAGTGGTAAAATAACCATATAGGCTATAACAAATTATCATTGTCTGGATCCAAACATTTCTAATTAGGGTTCCTCAATCCATAATACTCCACCGATCTTCATTCCAATCTTTGATCTTTAGCATTAAGCTCTATATCCTTTTTCAAAAGTGCTTACCTTTCAAAAGCAGCATTTTAGAGTGAGCTTCTTTGGACTGTAGAAGGGTTAATTTAGCATGAATGAAGCGACCATGTGATGTTTTTGCTCAAGTCATGTAATGCTGCATATACATTGCATGTATTTTCCAGTTGTATTCTAATAGAGATGATTATATATGGTCATTATACATTGTTTAACTTAACAAGTCTAACACTGGCATGTAAGTCAGTCAACTTTATTTTATACAATGGTGCATTGTCTCAAAGCAGCTTTGCAATATTAGGTTATTTTAAAAGGCCAATCACAAATTGAGCAAGCCTAGGGTGACAGTGGCAAGTAAAAACTCCCTGAATAATGGGAGAACCAACACTCAAACAGACCCATCCTTCTTGGGTGGACTCGATGCTAATTAAATAAATATGATGTAGTAATACTGAAATCAAGGAAATAATAAATTTAAATTTATGATACAATTCTGAATAAATAACAAAATAGATTTAAGTTCATGAGTCCTCAGCTGTAAGTTATTGTACATAAGGCCTAAGACCTTTGCAACTTACTGTATGCCACTTGGCATCTTCGGCAGATTGTTGTGCTCTGTACAGTTTCTTGTCCGAGTATGCATTCGCCATAATACCTCCTACATCACCAGGAGCAAGTTCTTAATTCTCAGAGCTCAGAGTAGGATCAGAGTCTGCAGTTGTCAAATGATATAATACTGGTGACCTCACAACGCACTAAAAGCGTTCCAAGTTTTAAAAAGGACAACACAGGACTAATGTTTTTACTGCCCGCTGTTGTCCGTGTATACAAATTTTTTATTATTTTTTATTTTTTTATTTTTTAAATGACCAGAAACTTGTAATTACAGTTTGTCCTTTAAGTTGTCTCTCCAGGGCTCCTTACTCACATTATCCCCAAGTGTTTTGCTTAAGTGTTTTGAGATGCTGTAATCAAGTTCATGCCTGGGTAAACTCATTAATTCTGGTGAGATTTAATGAAAATAATAACACTGTTCCTGTGTCCCTGAGCTGTGCAGGTTGAAATTAGAAGGGTCACTTAATTGAATTCAATAACTGTTGTTGCTAAACTCTATGAATGCAAACAAGCTATTAAGATAATTTGAAATATCTCATTAAAAGAATGACCCATTAATGAAACTACTTTAATTTTGACATGTACTATGGGCTCATTAACACGTCTTTGAAATGGTGTGTTTAATTGATATGATGGTAATGAGGTAGCTTGCTTTCCATGAATCTTTACACTTTTCCCTCAACCTATATCCTTTTTTTAGTTTACGTTTACGGCATTTGGCAGACGCCCTTATCCAGAGCGACTTACAGCTTATACAGTCTTGCAATTCAAACAGGTGGGTTAAGGGACCCAACTATGGCAGAGGTGGGATACGAACAGTGTCCAGAGTCCAGTACCTTAACCGCTAGGCTACTGCAGTTATTACTCTACAGTGTAATGGGCCTGTGGTAACCTCCTGCTAAAAACACTGGAGTATACACCAGAAAGTCATGAGTTTAAATCCCATCTCTGTCCAGCTGCCACTGTTGGGTTCCTGAGCAATATCCTTAAAACACAATTGCTTGAATTTTAAGCTTTGTCACTTGTAAATCACTCTGAATGCGTTTTAAATAGACATAATACAGAGTATGTCTCTATTCTATCTCATTATGGTTTGCAAGCTCAGTCTCCGCTTTAGTGTGAGGTCCCATCTTGTCACACAGAGTGGCTTCTTTTCCCTAATGAGGTCTCTGTGCCTTTCATAGTGAAGGAACAAGCTATCATAGATCCAGCATGATGGCGGAATAGCTCTTAGTCAGTCACAGAGCTAAATCTTTCTAAAACATCGCTAGTTTCCGGTTGTTTTGTCAGCTGAAGCGGTACTATAAAATGGGGAAAGTGACATGGTAAAATATCTCATTTTGTTTTGGTGTACAGTGTATATATTAGACATATAGGATAACTAATTATGAAATAAAAAGGTAATTCTTAAACACTCAAGACTGTTCATGTGAGGTCTGTAAAATCATTTTAAGAAGATTGTAGGAACTCCGGGTTGACAGTTTTTGGGTTCTAATGAACCCATCTTTTTCAGTACATAAGAGTCAGTCCATAAGAGTTAATTTGGGTGGTGCAATTTAAATTAAATAAATATAAATTGGGTAAAATTTGAATAATTCAGTTGCTCCAGCTGAATCATGGGGATAGGATTGTGGGCTTTGTTTGCATATAGATATAGATTGTAGATATATGAAAAATATTTCAGTGCAGTACATCTGGGGACCTTTTGTGTACTGTTGTGTGAATATAACGTCACACTACCTGTTCTCGTGCACTGTTTAATATGTACCATAGTGGTTTTGGATGCAACCTTTTATTACCATAATTACCACAAAATCAGGTCTTACCTTAATAATTTGCTGCTGAAATCATAGGCAACAGTGCTAATGTTGGGCCGTTATATTATTGATTCAGTATGATTTAATAATATGCAAAATGTATAAATTAAGAAGATATGAGTTGATAAAAAAAAAAGGGATTATAAAAGCACACTGATTCTTTTTTTATATATATAAATTAACCACTTTTATTAGAGCAGGGAGGTAAGGGAAAGGAAGGAAGGAAGGTTTGGGGACAAGACCAATGAAGAGATGAAATAAATGATATGTAGTTATGCCTTAAAGCTTTGCAGTCTTTAACTTAATTCAGTCCATTTATAAATTATTATACAATATAAAACTTGCACATGTGCATTGTGAGTAACTGACAGTGACAATTTGTGTTGTTTTGCTTTACAATGTGTCATATTGGATTAGAACTATAAAGTGCTGGTGTCAGCTTTAATTTAAAGGTTATTATCCTGCTGTGTGTCACTGCATCATTAGTCCATGTGCTGTAGAGATTTAAAAAAGGTCTGCAGATGATTGATTAGATGTGACATTTGCATCTGGACCTTATTTCTGACTGTCACCATGAGGGAAAATTATAGGAATTGACAGTGTAGCAGATGTCCAGGAGACACCAAACCATGGACTAACCCACCTGTTGTACTGGGGGGCACACAGAATTTAGAAAGGCACAGCTGTACCTCTCTGCTTGCCAGTCATTGGGCCACAACTCCTATAAAATAGTGCTTTTAAACATGAAAATAGATTGAGACTTGTTAAATGCATTCATTTTGTTTACTCTAATGTATCTGATGCATTTTCTAGTTGAATGAACAGATTTGCTTTAGTGAACTAATATTTACTTTTGGTTGCTCAACAGTGGCCAAAACATACTGTGGGCTATCATTACCTTGCCTGCAGCGTGGCTGACTTTCTTTAAATATTTGTCCATTGCTTCATGTGAAAAAAAAAAAAAAACTGGCTCTGACTGAAAGCATTCGCTCTACAAGCATGTGGAAAGAGACTGTGCCATTAAGGGAAATGTAGTGAGTTTACTGAAGCTTCTGCCTGTACTGAATATAGTTTCCTGTAGTAATGTTTTACTGTACTGAAGCTTCTGTCTGTACTGAATATCATTTCCTGTGGTCATACTTTACTGTACTGAAGCTTCTGCCTGTACTGAATATAGTTCCCTGTGGTCATGCTTTACTGTACTGAAGCTTCTGCCTGTACTGAATATAGTTTCCTGTGGTCATGCTTTACTGTACTGAAGCTTCTGCCTGTACTGAATATAGTTTCCTGTGGTCATGCTATACTGTACTGAAGCTTCTGCCTGTACTGAATATAGTTTCATGTGGTCATGCTTTACTGTATGTGTATGTATTAGAAAGCCTGTTTTTTTTTTTTTTTTTTTTTTTTTTTTTAGACTGTTTTGTATAGGAAATAATAGCAGCCTTGCTGCTGTTTAACATTAGTTATTAACATTTTTACACAAACTGCTTTTCGACTGCAAATCTCAATATCCTGCTCATCAGCATGTTTTTTTTTTCTTATTACTAGGCTACAGGAAAGTTATTTTTATTTTTTGTCAAATTGCTTATTTCACTTTTTTTCTGATTGAGTACTAGCATGCAAATCTGAATGCTAGTCAGTGTTTTCTTATTTTGTATGAGCTGCTCCTTATTTGACCATTCTGCTTTAAGATGTTTAAGATTTGTAAGATTTATGAAAAAAATGTATGTATTTAAATATATATGCAAGTACCATTTAACTACCATCGATCAACATCTGTTCACTTTCACAACGCTTAACAATTATATAATAATAAAAAAGTATTTATTTAAATTATTTAGCTATAGGTATAAGTAGGAACTATTCATGTGTTATGCACAGACACTTTTAGGACACAAACACAAGAATAGATGTGAAATGCAAAGGTAAGAGCTCTCTTAACACCAGTGCCATGTCACGTTCACTTACATAGTCCTAGAAGTACTGAGCTGCGGCCACTTGACCACAGTGACTTCCTACTAATAGTTCAGAGCTTAATTTGCCTTAAGTTTTAAAGTGTTTAAAATGTGACACTGCATGTGATACTAAGTGGACTCATTCCCTTTTGCTCGTGTGCAGCCAGCAAGGTATGCTTATTCATGTCTATACATCCTGTTGCACAGAAATTAACACGGTCATTAAGCAGTGCATACCTGTACATCTTTCTTTCTTTTAAGCAGACTATGATCGCCATTAAATCATCTTCACCCTGGGATTGAACCCTGGACCTTCTTGCCATCCACGATTCACTGTCACCCCTATTAATCATGTAATATTGCATACCATGAACATAAATCTAAGGAAATACCTTAAAATCATATTTTAGCTTAATGAGGAAGTCTTTTAAATGGAGAAACCTTTGTGAGTTTGAATGTCCTCCCAATGTCTGCATGGGTTTACTCCAGGTACTCCAGAGTCCTCCAAAGACGTGTTAGATTAGTTATTTAGTCCAAATTGGCATTGACTTAAGTGTATACATGTAACATATGTAACATGTGTATACGTGTAATACATGTAAGTGTATACATGTAATACATGTGTGTGCATGTGCGTGCGTGCGAGCGAGCAAATTGGCCCCTGATGCCGATAGTGAGGTTCAGTAAGCCTGGTAGTACACGCCATTTAATACAAATAAAAATTTAACTTTGCCTCTAGGCAAATGGGTTTGTGCGCTGGAGTTTTGACACTTCTTCTCTGTACTGAGAGCTGTAAACAGGTGTGTGCTCTATTAAAGTTTGTAATTGAACTTGAGCACTGTGTGTGGGTATTTGCCTTTGATCTTTCTCTTGTAAGGTGCTTGTGGACTCAGAGCAGTGTTATAGCACTCAAGCCGAAACTTGTTACGTTTCTTCTGGTTTCCCCACCAATCTTTTCGCGTCCTCACTGAAGCACACTTCTCTTCTGCCTTTTGCAAGAAAGTCGGACACTGATCAAGTCACTTCGTTGTTTGTTTACTTATCTTGTTGATTCCTATTCTTAAAAGCACCTGTGCCATATTACATATATTGCATAAAATTTTGCAGTGTTCAGCAACATATATTGAAATAAATATATACATTTAATTTATTTTTCCCCTTATACAAGATTTTTTATTTATTATTATTTATTTATTTTTGCTTTACTTAAAGCAACATGAATTTCAAACATTAGTCACATAAGTTAAAACGACATGCATTATAAACTTTGACAGAAAGATAGTTATCGAAAAGAAGTTCAATGTCTAAAGTTCAATGTCGAAATTTAAATTTGAAATGTCTAAATTTGGAGCACATCTAAGAGCTACTGTATCAGCTTTATTCAGCATAACGGCTAATTGCTGCTTCATCATAGTTACATAGTTTAGGCTCTGGAGACGACTAGCTGGGCTCTGGAAACCTGGCCTGGATCTAAGGAACTTAATCAGTTTATATATTTCAACGTTTTAGAGATGTGCTTTGGCCTGAAACCATTCAGTGATTTATAGATTAGTAGTAGTTCTTTAAACTCTACCTAAAAGGAAGACCGTTACAGATTTTAGATCTGGAATAATATGCTCTTATCTCTGTGGGCCTAATTTTCCAAATCAGGTTGACCTCATTAATGTTCGTGTCAGAATGCTAATAATACCAAAAGTCATTGAGCGACATGTGCAGCCTTCAAAACGTCTTCGCCAAGGACCCCCAAGCATTATGCAACAAAATAAGCCAAAATCCTGAAAAAAAAGGACTACTTTATGTAATTTAATTTCAATCGTTCTCTGAAAAACATTATTTTAATAGCTTTTGTTTACATTATACTGCTTATACTATCAGTATACAGTATACACCATTGCAATGTAATGCCTTAAAGTGACTTAAATCACATTTCTTCTCCTTTCTGATGGACAGTTAAATTGGATATATGCCTCAACAAGCTGTTGAAAAGCTGTTCCTAATAAAGTGGCTGAATAATGTATATGCATTATTGCTTCTAATAACTAAATATATTGCTGTTAAATCAAAGTCATGATATCTTATCTTATATAAGGTACTGGTAATTTTATCAGGTACATTCCTTCTGTAGGTACTACTATATTTATTTAACAATTATTGCTTTGCTGCACTGTATACACTCATACCAAAATGAATTCCAGTAACAATACATATCGGTGTCACCGGAGTCTTGAGTCTTTCATCCCTGTGGAAATTCTGTTGTGTTTCAGTATTTGAGTGGCTGCCAAACTACATTGAAACAGGTCATTCACAGTCATTTACATTGCATATTGGATTATAACTGAGAAAATATTAGTGTAAGGAGAAAGTGTATAATAAACTGGAAATATAATGTATAATGCATGCATTCATTCTTACATGGAACATATTGTCAATGTCAAAAGCAATGTCTTAAGGGAAACTCTGCTTCTGAGTGGCAGCTGATGCAATTTGGCCATTAGAGCCAGTTTGCATTATAGAAAGCACTGAGGATATCTTTTGCATGCTAAGGCCATCTCACTCTGCCTGTTCTCTCGTTAGCTTGGTCACAAAGAAGAATTAGATAAGCTTGTTTTAGCATCACCACTATATGTAAGCCCCTATGATCAATTATCACCTGCTTGATATATTTAGTTTATGCAACTATATATTTAGTTTAACACTAAGATCCTGGGTACTCTAATTGTTGAATTAGGGTTTATAGCAATTATTTAATCAGACCTCTCTCACACAAAGACAGTCATGCTTGAAATCCAATGGAAGGCATTGCTGGGACTCAAACTCTAAGTAATGCTGAATGTATTTTTCCCATTAAACCATGGAGCATTGTCTCAAATCAGCTTTGCAACATTAAAAGGCCAATCTCAAATTGAGTAATCCTGGGGTGATGGTGGAGAGGGGAAACTTCTCCAAATGTAAGGAAGAAATCTTGGGAGGAGCAAGATTCAAAAGGGACCCATCCCAACCATACGATTATTGGCTGGCATCCGTGGTGAAATCGTATGAAGGGGTGTTCTACCTTGCTTGAGTTCTGACAGCTGAATTGAATTTGCACAAAAGTAGCTGTAATTAGCTGCAATACACAGATTCGCTCAGCACATGACTTTTTCTTGTTCTGCATTGTTTTCATCAGGTTCTGAGGCTTAGTGTTGTGATCTGACCAGCATGTCTGGTGTATTGGAATTCATAATTGATTTTGAATGCTTGAATAAAATAAGATGACTCTATGCTGGGCCTTATTATGCAGGACCTCATTAATGCTCTTGCTGAAGAATGTAAATGAGTCTCTAAATTCAAGTTTCAGAAGCCAAATGCTGTTATATCTAAAAAAAAAAAAAAAAAAAAGAGAGAAACAAATGCATTTAAAAGTAGATATTTAATTTATAGTTAGTATTTTAGGCTGCTGAAGATGAACAACAGCTTTCAAGACATTCCTTACTACTTAGGATTGAAGGTTAAAAAAATCACGGTTTACTTGGTCATATTGTTGGATAGGATAACGAATTATGAAATAACAGGATTAGCTAAACAAATGATATTACTCTGCCTAATACTGGCTCATTAAGCCACACCAATATAAAGCTTTTATGGCATTTAGTGCAATACATGTTCATGTTCTATTTTTTTTTTTTCTAATCCTCTGTGAAATTGGCCCATTTTCAGTCCAGTAGCTACACAAAAAATCAATAGTTATTGGATTGTATTTAGACACACGTAGTAACTTTTGATGGGTGTGTTTTTGACATTTTATAGACCTATTACCTAGTATTCACTTTAGAACACATTGTTTCTTTGTAATTTAATCATTACAAATTTGAGACGCGCTTTCTTTAATTATTTCTCAAGTTATGCAGATGTCTCCAGCTTTACGATGCCCCCTCTGCCCCAGCTGAATTTCAGTTTCCACTCCTTGCAGGTCCATTGAAGTTTCATTTCATGCTACACTAACTGCGTATAGTGAAAACGTCCCTCAGTATCGCTAAGTCAATAAAACGTTCAGAAGCTGAGGTGAAAGCATGTACTTTTAATGTCTTAAGGTGATATGTATATTTCATATTTTGTCTGGTCAACTTTATTTCAATAAACAACCTTTAATACTTTTAATGCAAGTAGCAGAAATCCATTGGTTCGAAGGAATTCTTCTACATAATGTCGTGAATTTTGCTCCAAATCTTCAACAATGGAAGCCTCTGACAAGGCAAGAGACAAACACGAATAGCCAGACCTGCAAGAGGAACAGCAAGCCTTTTTGCCAGGCCATCACCTTGCAACAGTAAGATCCCTCACCAGCCTCATATGAAGCATGCATTAGACAAACACTTCAGAATAATGTACAATAGGTTTGTGTGATAGTGCACTGGTCTCTGGTGCTGGTTAATATCTTGCTTCTAAGTTCCTGTTAGTGCAAGGTTGACTGGTAAAGTTTTTAAACAGTGTTTAGAGAGACGACTCTGTCCTGTAATTAAAGTAAAATACACAACTGTTGTAAAGTGATAACGTTAATAGCAAGGGCTGAGAGTCACATTTTGAATCTGATGATAAATGCTGGGGCTCAGAAATGCCCAATACACACCAACATGGTCATCCATTATAGGTTAAGAGGAGGATGCTCAGTCATGTTCCATTTTGCAGTTGTGTTTGAGGTCTGTATCTGTGATTTATACCCAATCTGGATTTTACAGTTTTCAGATTACTTAGAAAAATAGCTAGTCTGCAAATGTTCTAAAATATGGCTAGACTTCACACACGTATGCATTTCAAATAAAGCAGAATTCAAACACGATCTGACTGTTCATGGTGGTACTTACACTGGCACTAAATGATGCCTAACTGCAGCAGTCAGTTACATTCGTCACAGCTTTGCAGGCACCCTAAAGCTGGCACACGGGTCGGAGATAAACCGTGACACCTGTCACAAGTGATGAATAGGTGTGGGAAGTAGATCTGCTGTTTGATCCTTGTTTACATACTTAGCATCAGCCAGATGTCAGCGTGACACGGTCAGACTAAAACAGACTGCTTTAGATGAGTCAGAGTTCTGCACAAAAGTCCGTTTACAACCACTCGGCAAGAGCCTAATAAAGAGTGCCCACGTATCCCTTCTGTCAAGCCTAGCTGTGCTTTTTAAATAAACAGTGCCAGTATTGCACGGCTGTCATTTAACACATAGTAGAGATATGACACCTGCTTCACAAAGAAGGGGAAAAAGTAATTCCAGGACTTATACTATAGTATATATAATAATATATAGTATAGTTAGACTATACCACAGAGGCAGATGATGATTCATGAATTTAATGGTATCTGTTGCTAGTTGGATCACAATTGTCGTACGAGTTTTCATGTTTCTTTCACTTATGAGGCAGAACTTATTGTAGGTATGCAAACTCACAACTGAACATCCTAACACATTTATGGCATCAGGAGACTTTAACCTTGGTTCTCAATACCAACAGAACTCGTAAAATTTGCATATTAACTAGCTTGAACAGTAGTCAGTCGAGCTGTGCAAACCTTCATTCACAATTTATGATGCATTATTCAATACACATGGATTCAGATTAATAATAGACCTTGCTCAGGGAAGAGCTCTGCTGTGTTTATTGTATTTTTTTTTAACATCTACTGTACTACAATCATGGATGTTTTCCTTTCAGTTGGTTGTCATTGATAACCATTTTAGTACCCATGGGGACTCATTTGCACCAAGTCCTTTTGGCTTTGACAGAGCAGTTAGCATTAGCATCTAGCGCTCTATGTTCACCAACAGAGTAAGTGGTTTGCGTTTACGTTTCACTTTCAATCCATGACTCAATCTCAGATTACACAAGCTTTTTAAACACTTTATTAGAAAGCTTTGCGTTAATGATTTCGGCCAACTGTAAGTTAATGTAAGTGACAACATTAATGTTATTGTGTATTATAGACTCTGATATAATAAAGTATACACTATATTCAACTTAAGGTTCGAGATGTATTTAACTGATGATTGATTTGTCTGAAGATATCTCTATCGTAAATCATGGAGCTCCTGTACCAAACTTTATTAATGCATATATGTTCTACATTGTATTTTCTGGGGGTCTGAAATTGATTTATTAAATTGACATTGTTACTTATGGGGAAAAATAGCTTGGCTCTCGAAACCAATATGGTATAAATATGGAACATTAAAGCAAAAGAGAATTAAAAAAAAGAGCAACGGGAATAACTCAATTTATTTACCTCATTAGGTTCAGTGAAAAAGATATTTGATTAAAATAGTCATTACCATAATCTCTCTATCCTTATCTAGCCTTTATATACTTATATTTATATACATTACCTACAGTTACGCATAAGCTCTGTACTGCTTCCTCTAGTAACCAGCCTTAATGCCTGCACTTGTTCTACTGTAGCCTTTCATTCATTCCTGCTCTTGCACCTTGATGACTGTCACTGTCAGTAAAACACACCACTGTTGACCAGTGCTGCTTTAGATATATATGATTTAGATTGATAATCTTTCTGGGTGTCAGTTGTTGTATGAGCAAATACAGTATGTTACGGCAACTGTACTCCCCGGACATCAGAATGGTCGATGCCATCTTCAGTTACCTGTTTTGAACTTTGTGTTGATAACTTTTGAAACACAAGAGATATGGCAAATTGCAGAAATCGATTTCTGAGACAATTCTGAATGTTTTTGATATGCTACATGACCACCTTCCCACTCGGGGGGGGGGGGACTTGCCCTTGGTCCATTATGGTGTCTTTCAAGATGGCCACCACGTTTTGGACATGTCCTAAAAGATAGTCGCTTTGATGGCATTTGTATAAACTGGTATAATCACAAAATGGACCTAAACAGCAACCGCAGTACATAGAAGGTAGGTCGATTTACCTTATAAACAAACAACTTTTTATTAATATTATTATAATTATTATTATTGTTATTATTATTAGTCATGCTCATAGTATTTTCATGTAGACCAGGATTTTAAAGACCACGAACACTACCTTATATAACAATACTTGTGATGCTCTTCCATTACAGCACCCCTGTTGTTGTTGTTTCATCCTGACTTGTTTATTACAAAGCATTTATATATAGATGGCATGGAACACTTTACACTCTGGCAATAAGTGTCCTACTCATCCGTAGTTTGCACACATGAAAACTCTATACAAGATGCACTAACATGGGTGATGTGCCTGTATAAATGATTGTGTGTGTTGTATAATGTAGATGTACCGGTGGTTATGTAGGTCTAACCGATCTTGCCTAAACACTAGAGGATGACTAGAGGATGTTGTTGGTTTAATATGATTTATTTGTTGTGCTATGAAATACTATCTGAATAATGTCTTAATAATCTAATCAGTCATGATGCGATGTTGGTCCCTATTCATTTACAGACAGGATTTTATATATCCAAGTATTAGTCAGGCTTAGTCAGATTTTCACAAAGCCATCTATACGATATATACAGGAAAAGGTCTGGAAAAAAAGAAGAGAATGTCCAGTGGATGGACAAAAAATGTCTTATTGATGCCAGAGGTCAGAAAAGAATGGTTCAGGCTGATCAAGCTAATAGAAAGTCAGCAGTAACTCAATTAACTACTCTTTACAATTACTGTATTATCACTGACCATGGCTATACCCTTATGACCACAGTGTACCATATTCTAATGGCTTGTCATCTTCCTGCATAAATGACACAGTTACACAAAGCTCAAATCATCTCCAAACAGATGTTCATGGTGCTCAAATTACCTCAAGTCACCTGATCTTAGTCTAATAGTACACATTTGGGATGTGGTGAAACTGTAGATTCAAATCAAGAACCTGATGCTATCATGCCAATGGTGGGGGTTGCATAGATTAGCTGGACAAAATATGCACTTGTTTGACATTGGATTTTGTAGTAGACTGCACTGCTCACAGTAAAATATGGGATATTTCATTATTCATCCTAATTTGTGAGCAGCATACAGTAGGTGAAATGATAAAGTACCAAAGATGCAGGAAGGCAGTAAAGAAAGCAGCATCCTAAATACATGGTTACGTTGTGTTTGGCCATTTGTTTGTTTGGTGTAACAACGGATCTTGTTTCGTTATTTTGCTGTGTGTATGTGCGTGTGTGCGTAGTACATGACACTTCGCAGTTTGCTGATTAGCATGAACTGTTAACTGTTTTTACTCGTGTCTTTTGGCCTCTCTTTAAAGTGAACTCCATTCTTTCCACTGCTTTTCCGACAGTGTGTGAATTCACACCTTGGCATCTTTTTAGCATGTGTTAATGATGTGAATAAGGAACACTGGAACATGGTTTTTGGATTTTTTTAATTTATTTAAAATCTATTGTATTTAAGTGGAAGTGGGTGTACAGGGAAGTGGAACATGTTTACAAAAGATGTCACTGTGTTCAGTGCTTCACAGCAGGTTGTCCGGTCAATATCCCAATGCAACGGTTTTCAACTAAAGCAATAACTACTGCTCTTTAAGTAATTTCTCAGTGTTGCAGAGTGTGGTATGCAGTTTATAAAGAATTTGCTTTTGCTCTGTTTCCGTCACTCTTGAAGTCAGTAGATACGTTTTTCTCAGCACAACAGTGAATTAACACTCTGCTATATATCTTTTTTATATCATATAATTAATCTTAGATCTTGTTTTAATGTACTTCTGTCCATATTTTTACACTATTTATTCAGTGTTGATGCATAGTAAATCAAAAGCGATCTCAAGTGCTTTTGTTTTTTAAAGACCGGGTGCAGTCCATCATAGATACATGTTTATTACCTGTTTTGCTCCAACTTTGAGTAAAGCTCACCCAATATATTTTGGACTGAAACTATATATTTTTAAGTAGACTTGTATGGGTACAGCAGTTGTACATTATGTTTCAGATTTTATCATTCTTGTCAATGTATTTGTTATACAAAAGCGCAGTGTGTGTATATCACTATGCCACTGTTATAAAACAGGTGTGCATGTTGATATCGCAATGTAATGGTGCTATACAGAAGATTTCTAGGTCAATATCTCATTGCAACAGTGTTATACAGAAGGTTTGCACACTCAGGTTGCTATGTAACCGTGGTATACAGCGAATTATAGGTTGGTTATCACAGTTTATATGTACCAGTGCTGTACTGCATCTTTTCAGATCAATCTCACTTTAACATGGTCTTTCAGGTTTTATGTCGATGTCCCATGATAAGTGTTAGTAGCATATTGACATGAACATAAAAACAACTGCTCTGTGTCAGGTGTTTGTTTATGCTCTTTATGTTGTGATTTTATATAACAGGTGTTGATGTGGGAGAGACTATGTGACTAAATGAGCTACTTGTTATACAATTGATATTTCACATGCAAGGTTACAGGCAGACTGAACCTCTCACAACCAGCTGTACATTTTACATATACTGTGTGCACGTGCGCACACACACACACACACACACACACACACACACACACACACACACACACGGGTACATATAGCTAGCGGGTGTTCATGCATATCAAGCAGACCAGTAATGAGCCTGTGCTCACACTTCTGATTTCTTTTAGACCTCTTCTGTTAAGGTTCACCAAATGTGCAGATCCATTGTTCTTTTCACTTTGATTTCAATCAGCTGATGACAATGACAGGAATGGTGAAAAAAGTATCAGCCACTTAAATGCAGCTTTGAATGAGCTGTAGGCTAATCAGGCAACAGAACCATATGCTTAGATTTAAAATCCTTTGGTTCTTCTTTAAAAGTCGATGTGTTGGATTTTAAAAAGGTTGAGATTGGTTTCAGAAATGGAATGGAATTAACCATACAGTCGCAACCGACCCTCAGTCACTTGATGGATCATCGATCTCCACACATTTCTGTCCTTTATCGATGTGATCCATGAAGTATTTCGGCAGGATAG